>CAJPEX010000234.1:94604-136616 GCA_905338405.1 Notodromas monacha | reverse complement strand
AAAGTTCTTGCTGGGAATCTTCCCAAACTTTGGGTACATTCCAATAGACTGACAACAATCTCCACTTTTTCCAACTTAGGCAGGATATTAGAAAGGGTCCATTAACCAGAGTATATCTACAGTTCTGATTAAATTAAATGATTCCAGAATATGGCAATTTATACAAATTTTCAGACACAGGGGTTTCTTTGTTTGGACTTTTGGCACAATATTGTGTTATTCTCCCCTTATTGGTATAAATATATGCAAACTTGTCACGATCCAATTGTACCACCATATTTTTGGGCATCTGTACCAGTTGCATTTTACAGGCAACCTGTATCATCTCATCATTTGCGCCCTCTTGTATTTGTTTAATACATAGACTGGCAAGGCATACTGGGAGATGTCCAGCATGGCAAATTTGACATCATGATTGACCAAATATTGGCAAACATTGGGGTATTTCCAACCCATAGGCTGCATAGTATTTTTGTCCTCTTTTTAGGAGAAATGGATGTTTGATTTCAGTTTGCATCCACTTGGGTGAGCCAAAATAGGCTTCTTGGGCAACAGGGATAGTGTGGATTCTTGAAACATAAACCACTTTGTCAGGTGCTACTACAGGGACAATAGTGATGGTTTTGAATTCACAGATGCTTGCTTTATCTTTGATCTTTTTGCATGTGTAGGATCCTACAGTTACCAGATTGGATTTGATCATTTCAAAAAGATCCAGAGCCGTTACCTCAGTTTTGGCATACTTTGGTTCAGTAGTCAAAATTTCTTCTAACACGGCTTCAACAATGTGGATATCAAATAAATGTATGGGGAAAACAAACTGTTTGATTTTCTCCAGATCATCCTGTGAAGTTTCTGCCAAAGTATTGAGGTGAGAGAATTCCCATCCCGAAAGCAATGCTTTCATCCAGAATTCATTTGCGCTTTTGTTAGTGGCTTTATTGTGTTCAAGCAAAGAATCAAAAATGGATTTGAGCTCATATTTTTCAAATGAGACTAAAGCTGAAGGTTTTACATATGTTTGTTTGTCTGCTACTTGTAGTTTAGTAATTGGTGAAATACCTCTCTGAACTATAGGTAACAGATTGACACAAGGAGTTTCTCTTCCTAGATTGGTAGGTACATTCACAAATTGGGATGATAGATTTTCTAGCGTCATGTCAACAATTTTTGTTTTGTGTATCAAAAGATTGATATCCAAAAACTATTTTTAGGAAGTAGAGAATCAACGATGATCAGTCGTTGGAAACTACTTCTAACAATTTATGGAAAAGGGGATCGGAGATTTAAACCGTTTTCCGCGACTTCCGAAGGAAATGCAAGAGTTACTCTGTGAGAGTATTTTCAAAGTATTATTTATTATATCTTCACACACAGTCAATACAATACAATTCTACAGAGCAAAGCGGCGTAGAGTCAGCGTTCGGACAAGGTCTGGTGCAATCAACTTAAAGCAACATAAAATGCACCTGTATATATAGCCTTGGCCGGCCGTGGACACAGGACGCGCATAGAAGGGTGATTTGGATTGGGGACGTCACTCTTTGTTGCTTTAAAGGAAGGAAGCATGAGCGCGGTTGAGAAAGAATTCCATCAACAACGGGATTGGGAAATATAATTGCTAGTGCACCAGGCGCAGCCAAGCGTAGCGGAAATACATTAGCTTAAAAGGGTTGCGCGTAAAGTGAAGGGTGTTGTGGTCGTTAATATGACTACAAAGTATTTCAGAATAAATACATTGAAGCGCATTTATGTCTTAATTCACATTATTAAAGCCATGAAAAAGATGAAAGCACAGCACAATTTAGGTACTGTACTGTATATTCAAACTTTAATCAGGTGTCTGAAGGACCAGGTTCCAACAGTACAGTATTCATTTGCAGGAGATGCCAAAAAATAAAATATATCCAAAATTTTAAAATAATACTGCATGCTTTACTTGAGTAACCAGGGAACATAAAAATATTTTTTTCATTAGTTAATACAATGAGTGAAGCAGGGTTTTCATATTGAAAGAATAATAATCATGAGTGAAAGAATATAATCATTTCAAAAGATAAAAATTAATCAAACTTGGAGAAATAGAATCTTACACAGAAAGATCTCGCTTCTGGATTCCTCTCTACACAAAGTCAATCTTTAAAAAATTTAAATACCTCCTCACAAAATTCAAAAGACTTCAAACGATTAAAATAAAATAAATTTTCCAAGTTTTCAATGTGACTTATGCATTGAGATAACAACCTCGGTGCACTAATGACTGCATAAAGAAAAAAGTGGTACAATACCTGGGGTTTCCCATCATCGGACTCTCCAGGCTCAAACCCAAGGTCCACCCTGGCCACTTGATGCTCCTCAAACACTGGCAACTTCAACTCCCCAGACTCGACCCTTCTGTTCTTCCTTCCTCGCTGCGTTTCTTCCTCTTCTCCAGTCTTCACTCCTTTCATCCAGACAAAGAACATGAGAGCAACTAGGAATGCGACGAACATGGCTGCTCCCACAACGCCCAAGATGACATAGGCCATGTGACTGGACTCCGGCGACTCTTGAAACACAGCCTGGCGCCGTTCACTCGTTAATCTTTCCAGTGCATACGGATAGAAGATGAAGTCGAGTTCTGGGTCAGTCAAGTCATTGAGTTCTATTACTGCACTGCGAGAAAGGACAGGTTTGCCGTCCCGTCGAAGGGAATACGCAGCTTCCACCTTGAAAATAAAAAATTACTTGAAACTCTAGACTTGCACAAAACGGCAAGAATTTTTTTCGGGCGATCAGGACATTAATTAATCAAATAGTGGGACATGTAATCCATGCGGGTACGTGCAAAAACTTCAATAAACCCCTTCATACATGCTTTTTTTTTTTAATATTGTTGACTACACTCTGAAGGATGTCGTCAACTTGAACCCTTCACACTTAACACAAACATTTTTGGACAACCAGTCCCATTCTTCAAAAATAAACCCCATTTCCAATTTCGAGTGAAATGGTATCATTGAAACATTTAATCCTTCTACGTAGTTTTTCAATGAACAATCGCAACGTGTGGCTGAAAACCATGTCAAATATGTGAATTAGGGTACAAGAGTCATAATTTCTTGATTCCTTGCTCATGTACGAGTTGTGACCAGCCCTCCCTCATCATTTCTACTTTCCTATTCAAATATTTTAAAAATTGTGCCTAGGTGTGTCTGGGCAGCTACGGCATAAGTAGATGAGCTTGCACATGTAACCAGCTTTAAAAAATGAATTATTTCTTAATTTTCTTAATCTTTTTTATAATTTCGAACATGATGCGCGGGTGTCGCTGGGCAACCCCAACTTTTACTAAAAAAAGCTGTTGCATCTTCAGTCATCATCAACTCACTTCATCCTCAGTTTCTTTTGATATTTTCAGCATAGTCACAGCAACATTGTTTGTGATTTCCCTCTTGATGACCTTCACTTGCCCAATGCCAGGGTACAAATCCCGCCTCCGCTTGAAGGCGAACTCATGCGCCCTCTCGAGTCTAGAGGTCAGGTCATGCACAAGATTCTGACTCAGTTCTTCGGGTACATTCTTGAAAAGAATATGGATCCAGTAATCCTGGTCCGGGAAAAACGCTGGATCCGATCTTCCCGGCTGAAATACCGTCAAGTTCTTGGGCAATGTTTCCTTGCCAGGCTGAAAGAATCAAAGTCAACTCATTCTAGTGTCAACGTTTAAAGAGCTAACAAACATTTTTCATGGCGGAGATTCTTCCCCTCAAACTATGAGACAATAAATTCAAACAAAACTGAATACACCAAATCAAAATCACCCCGATCAATTTTTCCGTCTCCCTACATCGAAGCTTCTAACCCACGATTTTCTACACCCTTCCATAGATGTAGCTTTTACTCTTTCTAAATTCCAGATTTGTGAAGCTGACAACACTCGCCTTCATTTCAAAAGAATGAAGTTCACCTCACCTCACGTAAAAAGTGTTCGTTTCAATATGGGTACTCACAATTTTTGGGACTGAACTGGCCCAAAGATAATCATCATCCAAAGTCCCTTGCAACCATTGTATGTCCTCAGGCAAGAACCCAAGTTCAGGATGTACCACATCTGCACTGAGTCTCGGATCCCCACGGAATCGCAGAGTTCCCCTTTTCCACTGCGCTTTATCACTTATATCCTTCTTCAATCTCCTCCCTTTAACAAAGACAGTTTTCATTGAAAAACAAAACGGGGTTTTTTTTCGCATTTGAGACGGGAAAGCAAAAATTTAAAAACCGACCTTGGCCAATCTCGATTAGTCCTAGGTCCGGTAGGCTTTCAGAAGTGAGGAAACTCGCCAACAACAAAGGCCCAGCCCATAGAGATAAGTTCACTCGACCACTTTTCATCACCATTTGAAACATAAAATGAAAACCAACATAATACCCTGCAAAAGAAAAACTCCTATACTTGTCGAGAAAATTTAAATTTTGCACGAGAGAAGAAAACAAAAAAGAACGATTGCACGACATCAGTTTTTTAAAAAATTGAGGAAATCGTTCGTTTCATCATTTACATATCACACATCGGAAATTAAAAAGTGCTGGAATCCTTGTGCCCACTTCCAGCCAGACACGCCATGATGAGCTCAATTTTGCTCAAGTTGTTCCTGCCATCCAATTTGTCCAGCAGAACTTCCCGCAGGGCGTCGTGTCGCAAATCGCTGCCATACACCCTGTGCCGTCCCCGTCTTCCGTCCTCGTAGTTGCTGCTGCTGCCTTTCGTCAAGCGCCGTTTCCGGGCCCCACTTCCGCCCTTCCGGTCTCCGCCGAACACCAGCGCCCTCTTGGCCGCCCCTCCAAACTTGGGCGCAAAGTTTAAGTCTCGGGTGAGATCGTCAAAATCCATGGGCTCGTCGCTCATCAGGTCAAACTCAAACTTGGTCACCTCGGGCACCTCGTCCGCTTCCAGCTCTTCCTCGGCGTCACTGTCCTCCGAACCCATCGCGTGTCCCGTGCCCGACTCCAACGACGCGTCACGGGCCACCACCGCCACGGAAACTCGGAAATCCCGCTTCGGCACGCACTTGACGGCGAGTAGCTTGTAGCCGCCACGCGGAGAGCTCAACACACACGACGACGGATTGCCCAGTGGCTCAGCAGCGCCGACGCCGCCCAGAAACGTACTACTCGACACTACTATCCAGCCGTGGCACTTGGCCAGCGTCTGCACGGCCGTCACTTGATGCTGGGCAATCTGGCACAGCAACAATGCCCTGAGTTCCTGAGGCTCGATCGACAGAGTCATCACGCGTCCGTCCTTGCAAATGGCCTTCAGCGATGTTTCACCCACGCTGATGACCAGCGACGTCCGCGACAGCGCCTCGTAACCACAGCTGGTGATGTTCACCTACATTATAAATTCTTCAGTTCATTATCAAATCATTTCCATTTCCCTTAGAAATTCCATGAAATGATTTTGAGTCTGCTTTGGCCCCGAAATACGGACGATTCAACTTAGGGACACTTGAACCTAAAAAGAAAATACCTGGCATCCGAACATTGTCTCAAGACACCGAAAATTCGGCAACATTTCTAGAAAAAGGGAAATATTTATTTTTCAAAATTTGAACGTCTCTTGTCACTCTTGAGCAAATTGTGCAACAGTAATTACGGTATATTCACAAAAATCGGACATATTTTATTTTTCAATTTACTTTACTCTAAATAAAAAACAGTCTAATCGTGTGCTTATTTTTTCAGAGTTTTTTCCGTCATCTAGTATAGTACAGTATAAAAAGACATGCGCTTGTTTTTTGCTTCTTGAGCTCCTTTTGAAGCCAGATCAGATTCTGTGTGGTTTTCTTCCGCAGTTAATTCCTTTATCGTGACGTAGAGAAAAAATTGTATTCAATTTTCTGGATACTTTATTCCTAATATTTGATGAACAGGACATCTCCTACATTGAAGTCTATGGGAAAAACGTGATCCAAAATAAAGACAAGGTCCACGCACCAATTAAACGCATCTCAGAGCCCGCACTATATTCGAGTTACAGACAAGCTACAAACAGTTTCACGTAATGTATTGTACTGTACTATACCTTCACTTGACTAACGGTCGGCGAGTTGAGCGCGTTCCAGTGGGCCACAATGAAAGGATCTTTCACCTCCTTGGCAAGGTTGTCAATGACAAACATGGTGCTCATGCGCAACACGACGTGTCTGGCCTGCTTGATCACCTGCTCCAGCAACGATTCCGTCCGGCCCAGGTTCTTCAAACTGGCCCGGGACGCAGCAGTTGGCCCAGCGTCCCGACGCTTCACCGGGATCCCGATCGGGCCAAAAGACGGATGAGGCATCGTCTGATGACGCATTTTATGATGCGCATCCCACAACAATTGGTGCAGAGAGTGTTCCAACACGTGGTTGTGGTCCGGGTTCCTAGGGTTCGTCGTCGTCGTCGTGGTGGTGCCAGTGTCGCTTCGAGACACCTGGTTCAACGTGATGATGAGCTGAATGGAGGGGAACAGAGACGCCGTGATACGATTGCCAACCACCATGTGAGGGATGTGTGTGGGCAAGCACACGGCTTCTCGCGCGAGTTGCCGGAAGAGCTCTTTGCAAAACAACACATTCTGCGCGTTCTCCAGCTTCTTTTGCCACGAAAGATCACCTGGTGCTTGGGTTTCCGCGTTCGGGGACAACAGGTTCACCTGTACCGACGCCCAGGTTTCTTGGTCCTTGTGAACAACAACTTCCATGTACGTTTCACACTCCAATTCTGGAGGAAGGACCACCTGGAAAAATGTGGAGTCAATTCTCTTCAAATTGTCATCAGGAAAAAAAAAATCAAGATAGTGAAACAAGCATTTCTGACGGGGAAAGCAAGAATAATTCAAAGGAATTGTAATTTTGTATATCCTGGGCCCTAAATTGCTTTTTAAATGAGTCGACGGGATGCTTATTCCGGAGGCGAGGGTTCATTTGCCTGATCTGTCTTTCGCTTCCTTTCAAAACACAACAAGTTACACTTTTTGTTACTTTCCCTTTTCTGCGTAAAAAAAAAAAATTACAAAAAGGCAGGCAGAAAATTCGAGTTATGAACCATTGATGAGCAAATTATTCGAGCTAGGAAGGTTTTTAATGCAATTTTTCCTGAGGAAATTCCGACGGGGATTTTTAAAAAAATTCGAAATTGATTAGAGGTACATGATTTTTACCTTCAGAGCAGGAGGTATTTTGTGAGGTCCAGTACCACTGTTGACAACAGTTCCCCCATCTGCTTCCTCAGTCTTCAGCACCTCGAAGACCCCAGATTGCCACCTGGCAGCAGCTGAATTGTAACTTAAGTCCCCAACGATGGAATTCCCAGTCTTCTTGAGCCTCCAGTGTTGCCGCAATCGAAGTAACTCCGTGTGAAAATTTGGGATTCCTCGGGTCCTCGCCAATTCAGACTGGCAATTCTTCAATTTATCGGCGCCTCGTTGAAGAATATCCGCAGCAGCCGCGAATCCCTTTTTCTTGGCCAACATCTGAATGATGGGAGCTCGCGGAGGGGCTTCTTGAGCAACCGGGTCAAGAATCATGTACTTTTTCTCCCGGCAAATGGCCATGATGTCCAAAAGCACGGTTGCCTGGTCAAAGGCTTTCATCAGCTTCGACCGAATAGACTCCCAAGGGTACGTCAGGGGCACGGGTTCCTCTTTAACCTCGGTCTCATCCTTCGACGTCGAGTCTTCGTCAGCTTCGAAAAAGTCGATCTTCTGGGCCAATTTCGTCAGATTCTCCGACATGGACGGCGGGTTTTGTCGGACTTCGACCCCCTCGAAAGTGATCTCCTGGACCCGGTGTTCAACCGGGGCCTCGACACTGATGCTCACGGCCGGCACAGACATCTTCTCCTTTCAACAATCAAAAGTAAATTTCGTCAAAATTCCAAGCAAAACATAAAAAGCGACTCACCAGTATTATTTTTCCTGGTACCTTCACATTCGGCAAACGCGACAAAATAGCAAAATACACTGAACAATCCCTGGAAAAAACCGAACGGTACCTGAAATTTAAGCACAGGAGTAAAAGACTATGTTTTTTTTTCTTTTCACTTCAACGCCCGATGTCCAGGATTTCGTGACTTTTATCGCCAAGATACAGAACAGAGTCTGGAAAAGACCGACTTTAGAAGATCTTGTATCACATTAATGATTGCAGACTCGATTTCTGAAATTAAACATGAGACAAATCTAAGCTTCATGAATTACCTTTGAAACGACAATGCTTTTAATGGCGTGAAACGGAGAATTCATTACACGCAAATACTTTCCAGCAGGTTGGGCGTGGAAGCGAAAACTAAAAGAAAGTCGTCACGTAATTCTACGCAATTCACAGTACAAATGTTGTAATTAAATTACTGATAAAAAAAATTCACAGTGTCGTCATCACTTGGTTTTTTGCTTCTTTTTTTGAGGCCCTTTCTTGTTACAATACTTTGCCTCCAGGCCAGCAATCAAACTGCAAAAAAGAAAAGAATGCAAATAATAATTCCGAATAAATGGGGATCTGAATAAGAAGTGAACCTGCTCATGGCTTGTTCTCGTTTTTTGGCATTAGCGGCAATCATTACGGCTAAATCATTTTCAGGTTCTTCGCAAGCCTCAGCGGCTTCCGCCTCTTTCATCATCTGCAAGAATAGGAACAATTATCAAGTTTTTTAACAATCCCGAAAAATTGAAACTCGAAATTCAATGACAGTACCTTTTTGTGCCTCCTTAAAGTCTTTTTTTTCGGCTCCTTGAAAAATGCATCATAAGCTTCCACTTCTCCTCCATCGACTGCCGTTTGAATGAGATCTTTCAATCGTTCTTCGTCATCGATTCCACGGTAGCCCTTGTGGGTCTGCCACAGAACATCCCAATCGCCTTTTGCATCCACGTAGCACTTGATAAGATCGGTTTGCTCTTCTTCAGATCCTTGGGAACGAAAGTTCAATTAAGTTTAAACAGTTGGGTTGTTAGTAAATTGAAAAAATGTATTTTCGGGGAACATCTGGCTTTATCGCGCGTACATTTCAACATAATGTCGCTTAATTTCAAATAAATTTTGAAAGAATAAATACGTTTCGGGTACACATTTTCGTAAATAACAGTGCAGTACATACCAGAATTTCCGCACTACAGTATCATAATTTGAATAAAGTGCTGAGAAGACAACATACTTACAAGAACCACGAGCAATTTTTTTTTTTCAAATTTGAGAGGAAAAAAACGGAAGCGCGTCCTTATCGGCTAAACATTTTTCAAAAAGTTATATAAGTTGTGTGCATCATACTTGATTTTCATGGGACATTTAGGACCAAGTTTATTGGAAAAACTTACATTAACGGAAACAATTGAAAATTAGTTGAGTTGAGGTTCAATTCATGCCTCAATTCAAGTCAAATTTGGGTGTCTCTACTTTTGAAATATGGTGAATGAGTCATTAAAATTGAGGTGCTTGTCTTACTTGGGCATACGATTTCATCAAAATTTTCAACTGAAGAACCTTGGTGTGCATCTTACTCGAGTGTCTGTGTGGTACTCAAAGAAGTATTGAATTACTTGGAACGCACAAAATCCTCATCATTCACCCGAACTCCTAATGAGAGTAAAATACAGAAGGCAGTCTTCAAAAAAAGTAGCTTACCTCTGTAAGTTTTGAAAAACTCGTCGATGTCTTTCATAGTGAGAGGTTTGAACAACAGACGCCAGTAAGATGTCCAGTCATTATCCTCCCAAGAGATTCCTTCATCGTCGTCATCACTAACGACACCTTAAATGAAAGAGGAAAACTAAAAATTCGAAAACAGGTAAGTCGAATAATTCAGGCTTCTCACCAGTTTCATCGTAAATAGCCTTCTTGTCCTTGTCGCTCAGCACGGACATTATTTTACTCAGGACTTGAAAGCATTTCGTGGCATGTTCTTTCTTCTCTGGTGGAGCTCTGTCCGGATGCACAGCCAGAGATAACTTGTAATAAGCTTTCTTCACTGCAACGAAAACATTTGGGCTATTTTTCATGGATAAAAATGGATAATCTACAGAAAACTCACATTGCTTTTCGTTCGCCGTTTTCTTGACATCTAGAATTTCGTAAAGGTCTTTCGACCCGAAGTAAACTTCACAACTTTCGAGAAACTTCATCTTCACGAGGTCAATGAGAAGGAAATTGAGAAGGGGATAACGATACAGTCTAGTGTGTCATCTACTGTACTTCAAAGATTCCATCAACAGTCTAGATCAAAAACCTTCACGCACACAATGTAGACCAAAGAACATTCTTATATAATTGATATATACATATTTGTCTTTCTCACAAAATAAATATTACCAGTCACGGGAGAATTACTATTTTTTCAATCATACGTCACAATTTCAGTGAAACGTCTTTTTCTTTCGAGATAAAATTCAAGCAAGTGTTGACAGTCGTCTATCACAGAAAAAAGTATGCGAACAAAAATGTTCTTTGCTGTTGTAACTTATCTGAAAAGTTCGATGAAACAGAGACAAAGAGAATACGAGGGTTTTGCGATAGATGACACACTGACTTAAAAAATAAAATTTTTAGATCACCCACGCTTTTAAAATCAAAGCCCGTCGAGATTTCATTGAACCACACGAAGTTTTTGGAATATTCAAAAAAGTATAATAGACTTATAGGCGATACAAAGATGAAACGGTAATGAGATCTCTGCGATTATTCTTTCCGCTTCTTTTTCGCGGCCCCGGCTGAGTCTTCGGCAGCTGTGCGACGAGCTGCATTTTGGTTCACGGCTTCACCTGTAGCATAAATCGAATACGATACATTTCAGTCAATTTCCAGGCGTAGAATAAAATAAAAAGATCTTACCTTGGATCCAACGAACTTGGATGGAAGGGCCGTAACCTTTCTTATTTCTGGCAGCGATGCGGAATAGAATGGCGGGCTTCGAAGATGCTCCTGTTGGGGTTGTGTTAGTCATGTGAGCATCGGTCAAAACGGCGGAAGGCACAAGACATGAACTCGCTGCTCCAATGTAAACTCTCTTGAATGCCTGAAAAGATTTCAGAAAATCAGAAAAGAAATACGTGTCAACTGGATCTTATACTGAGCCACTGTTGGGAGTCATTTGGGGCCTCTTGAGCTGGGCTAGAACAAACTTATCTGGCTTCATTACTGAACAATCTGATCTCATCGCAAACCTGGTTTGTTTTCCCGGCCGATATGACATTAGCTCCTTCAGAACTCTGGCCCTTCACTGCCAAGTACACGGAATATTCCATAACCTCATCAGCATTATCTTGCGGTGGATGCCACGACAAATGCACGCCTTCCTTCGTAGACGTAATTTTAACACCTGACGGAGGATTTGGAAATCCAGGAACAGTGGTTCTAAAGGTGGTTGCTTCGCTCCACGGGCCAAAACCGCAACTGTTGAATGCGCATACACGAACACGGTAGAATTCTCCGGGCTCAAGTTTTTGCACAGCAGTTTCGTCTATAATTTCGGCTGGCAGCTTGGAGATGTCAAAATGAGCTGTACTAAGTTCTTCAGATAAGTCTTGAGTCGTGTATCCCGTTACTTTGCACGAGTTCCCGCTGAAAATGCCGACAGAATGCCACGCACCTCCTGAAAGCTTCGGTGCGTCCGATGCCTTCAAGCAGAATTAGACAACATAACTTCAGCTTCTTATATCATGACTAGTCCACCGTCATTTACTCCACACGAGATAAGATGCGATTGCAAAAACGTTTCCCATGTGGAAAACCGATGATCCCCATGGGATGATCGTTCGGAAATCTGAAAAAGTTCACACTCACTTGCACTAGTCCCCCTTCATCGGAAGGAGCCGCAGCAGCCTTCACAGCTTCCGCAGCTAAAGTCGCCAGGGCGTTAGATACAGGTGTTTGTATCTCCGTGTTCTCCAACTTTGCACTCGATTTAAATGTTATGGAATCCATATCGGGGGTAGGAACCGCGATGGAATTCTTCTCCACACAATCACCGCTCTCAGACACTGATTTCACGGACTTAGATTCGTCAGCGTTACCAGAATTTAATTGAGACTGATCGGCCAGAGCGTCATCCGCTTGAATGGGGCTTGACAAATGCGGTCCTTTATAGTCCATCCTTGACACACAAAAAAAAGCAGAAGTCAAGAGAGCAGAAAGCACTTCCGCTAAGAGTTCGCATTGTTAAGAGTCATATATAATCTACCTAAGCATTCAAAAATCACATTTTCACATACAGTACTGTACTGTATTTCCAAAAACAAGATTTGCTGAGGCCTCATGGCTGGTCTACAGTTAAGCCAGATAATTACACTCCAGGATTTGGTACGTGAGTACTTCAGTCAATTGGTTAAACGTGTCCTCAGTATTGCTTGATAACAAGCTATTTCCGGCAAATCGACAAGCAATTTATCAGAAATTTGTTTTTTCTGTGAAAATTAATTTTAAAACTGTATAAAATTTTCCTGGTAATTCAAAAGTTAGTCACTCATGTACCGACGTATGATATTGCTTAGAAAACGTTTGGTGCGCTCTGTACGGCAATACTGCAACTACCCCTGACACCATGCATGAGTGAACTTCTCCCCGGAGCTCACATGTGAGCTGCCCAATTTACGCTGCTCCCCCTTCCCCCTGCCTCACTCCCTGAACCCATCACTCTCTCTATGAAGAAAAATCATGAGAGACTTCAGAAGGCCTGTTTGAATAGGTATAAATAGTGTAGTAGGAGAAGTACTATCAACTTACAATTTTGATGTCCATATAGGAAGGGCAGCATTGAGAATGAATAAGAATAAATACAATATAAGAACCCTTTAATAGCAAATTTAATTCAGACAATTTCTCATTGCATGTACTCAACTTTTATAATCCTGGGCAGACCTACCTGCAATTCCAAAGCGGAATACTCAGCGCAGCTGGACAGATTCCAAATCCCTGTCACAGCCTTACAAGCCCTGCCACGTCCCCCTGGCATAGCTCCTTCTCGTGAGCTGGCAACAATCGTCGAAGACCCACAGCAGATCCCCATCCTCCCGCCAAAGTGGTTTGCCAACCTGCACAGCCCGGACCTGCCGAAGCAGAACAAGAATGAGGCCTTCGAAGACTACGTCATCCATCTTTGCAACCTCCCGGCAGTTGACAACATCACCAAGGTACACCTGATCCGTTGCTTGCTGCAGAACACCTTGCCGCACATCCAGAGCACGGCGAATCGGCACCACAAGAGGGGAACCACCAACTTCAACCAACTCGTCGAAGTGATCACCCAAAGACATCCCACGCCTCATCTGGACCGCCTTGAAACCTTCCGCTGCATGAAACCGGAGCCCGACAAAAGCTACTTCAGTTTCGCCGAACGCATGCGGGACCAGTACAAAGCATTCCTCCGCTTCCCTCCGAACCTGCTCAAAATGGGAGAGCCGTTCCTGCAGCAGATCTTCATGGAGCAGCTGTTCTTCATCTCAGACGGCGGCCTGAAGGACGAACTGCAAAAGAAGTGGCTCCGGCAACCTACGATGACCTGGGACTACATGATCAAGATCGCCAAATAGTATCGACTCAACCACCGCGTCTGAAATTCATCATCATCAGGTACCGTGAAAAACAACTTCAGACACCAATCATTGCTACCACCTTGCCAATGGTGCCAGCACCACGGTTGTTACATGCAGCACGGCAGCCACGAGTGCCGATTACGCCCCAATTCGAATACTACATTGCGAAATGAAAACCCATCTTTGAGTTCCGTGGCTCCCCAGACAAATACGAATACTATGCGTTCAAATAATGACTCGGGTGCTTCTCTTTGTTTTCATTGCCAGAAACCTGGCCATTTTTTAAGAGATTGTCCGCAGATCCAGGGAAATGCCAAAACTGCACAGTGAATGCGGCGCACTGTGCTTCCTTGGAACTCTCAGCCGCACCTCCTCCTATCGTGCTCCAGCTTAGCATTTCAGGTCAGAATTTATCCGCGCTCCTGGACACTGGAGCATCACATTCATTTATCTCAGCAGATCTTGTGAGTTTACTTAAATTACAGACTGATTCCTCCAAAATTGCAGTACAGACCGCTCTTGGCGATAACGCTCTTCAAACGAATTGTTTGGTACAGCTAGATTTCATGTTTCATGGGACGAAGATGCGTGCTCTGTTTATCGTATTGCCTAAACTCTCTGAATTCCCCTTAATCTTGGGACAAACAACGCTCGCGCTCTTACCTCTCACGGTTAACCTGGACGGTCAACGTATTTTTACCGGGTTTCAGGAAATTACGGCGGTTCCCGCACAACCGACCATGCCCACAGGGCATGGCATAAATTTTGTTGACAGCACCGCGGACGAAAGGGGTCAAATTGAACGTATTCTAACGCAGTACGAATCCATAGTGTATCAATGGTCCGGTCGCAGGGGCCTGTTCGTGGATCACATGGGGCAATTACCGACGATAGAGGCTGCCCCCCCCCCCGCAATGCAGCAGTACCGCCATTCTTCCAATTGGCATAGGTCTTTCGCGGAGTTGATAGATCTATATCTAGAAGATGGTATCTTAGAATTAGCGGAATCGCCCTATAATTCTCCAGCCTTTTTAACAACAAAAAAATGTCTTGACCAATCAGCCCCAGTTCAGAAACGCTGGCGGCTAGTGGAGGATTATATGGCGGTGAACAAAATACTAATTGCAGATCATTATCCAATGCCAGTAATTCAGGAATTGTTAGACGCGCTCGGCAGAAACAACCAGTACTTTTGTACAATAGAACTTCATTCCGCATTTCATCACGTCCCGTTAGCACACGAGGACAGACCTAAAACGGCGTTTACCACCCCGCGGGGACAGGTCCAGTACAAAGTTCTACCCTTTGGTTTAAAAACGGGACCCGCGATTTTTCAGAGAACGATCAATACGATCCTGTGGAAGCATTTGAACCGGCGCTGTTTAGCATCATATATGGACGATATCATCGTCTTCGGCAAGAACTTTGGTACGCTCTGCGAAAACCTTGCGGAAATCCTCAAAACCTTGCATAAAGCGGGAGCAGCTATCGACATCGAAAAGTCAAAATTTTTAGCTAAGAAACTTGTTTTTTTGGGGCATGAAATTGATCAAACCGGAACGCGACCGGCGGAAAAGAATGTCACCGCAGTGCGCAACTTCCCGCGTCCGGAAACTACGCGACAAATGTTACGCTTTTTAGGCATGGCAACTTATTTGTGCGCACACTTGCCAACCAATTTTGCTGACGCGGAAAAATTACTTCGCGGGACGATTCCAAAAAAACCGGCGGTGAAACTTGACTGGAAACTGGACTCTCTCCAGGCATTCGATCATCTCAAAGAAGTTCTTGCGGATACAGCAAAACTCAAAAGAGTGGACCCAAAACTGCCAATCGCGGTCCATTAATTGTGACGCGTCGTCTACGAGTCTAGGGGCGGTATTGGTTCAAACCGACGAAACCGGATCAGAGCGAGTGGTGCAATACGCAAGCAGGGTATTAACCAGAGTGGAAACCCGCTATACGAATACTGAAAGGGAGCTACTCGCAGTGGTATGGAGTGTGACAAAGAAATTTTGTCATCATCTGGAGCATCGCAAGTTTACGGTTAATACAGATCACAAAGCACTCCTCGGGGAGCTGAAAACAGAACGGTTGATTAGTATGCGCATGAAGTTAGCTAGTTTTGATATGCAATTAGTTTATAGACCGGGCAGCATGCTTCAGCGGGCCCCGACACTCTTAGTCAAATTTCGCTGAACGCAGCAGAAGCGCGTATGATCCCGCCTATTGAGGACAGACGGGACATTATTGCAGCGTACCACGAGGAGTTGGGACACGCGGGGTGGAAAAAAGTGTACCAGACCCTACGCGAACGTTTTTTTTGGCCCAAACTCAGGCAAGACGTATGGCGGCAAATCCAATCTTGCTCCCTATGTTTTCAGTACAATATTCCGACCCAAAAAGTGGGCACCGAGTTGAGGTATATTAATTCGACAAGACCGCGAGAAAGGCTCACACTCGATTTTTATGGCCCGCTGCCCTATACCCCGGAAGGATTTTGGTACGCAATATAGTCGCAGTTGACCATTTCAGCAAATTTATGTTCGCGCGCCCAGTGTTAAAAGCCAACGTTACAACGGTAATACCCTTCATTTCAGAAATTTTTCAGCAAACCGGGGAATTCGAAACAGTCCATACGGATTGTGACTCAGTATTTAGAAGTAATACGTTCCGACTTTTTTTACGAGGGCTCGGCATCAATCAACATGTCACGCAAGCTACTCACCCGGAAGGGAACGGATGCTGCAAACAAGCAATCCAATCCTTGATGCAACTGCAGTCAAAGGCTACCAAGGGAAAAGAAGATCAATGGGAACGTCACTTACAAGAGTCAGTCAGGGCTTACAACATCACGCCTCACGCGACAACTAATCAAACCCCTACCAAAGTAATGTTTGGATTACCTCCCTGCCTAAACGCCGACGATCAGTTTCAGGTACCGGACTTAACTCCAGAAAAGCAACCACAGTGGCCAACCGCAGAAAGCACAAAAGCCAGGGAAGAAGTCACCAACCAGGCAAACAAGCAGAGAAATCGACACTTCCGGCCTGGGGAAATGGTGGCAATTTGCCCACGTCTCCCAACAGTGAACACTCACGCGGCAAATCGGCGGTTTCGTGTTCAGAAGTTGGGTCCTTATATGGTACTTTCTTATCAAGGCAACAGCGAGTATCGCATCGGCGCGGGTCCAGATATTATTAGAGCCAACGCATGGGAAATGATTCCGTATCGCAGACTCCCGCGAGAACCGGCGACTTCTTATCGTACCTTGAGCCAAATAATGGAACTGGAGCAAACACCAAAAATAGCTCCGCCGGACCATATTTACGCAAAAGACCCGGGTCTGCGCCCGCCTGATATAGTAATCAATATGAACAGTGACCATCCTTATCACCAGCCAGCAGCGTGGTGCCCAAATCAGCAATCGGTCAAAACGGAACATCGTTATTTTCAAAGAAAAAGAACGGGTCGACGACACGCGAGTCGAAAACAAAAATTATCTCGAAAAACCCCTTTTTTTTCTTCGGGGGGGGAGAGTAAGGCATTACGATGACTTACTAGAGCGACATCTAGTTATATTACGTTTTACCAGTCACTCTTCCCAACTGCTTAGTTACACCTATCTCTAGATCAGCAGCACCATGGAGAGGAGGGACTGAGAGCAGCAGAAGGAAGTCATTCTGTTCTTGGACCTGGACTTGTACAGTCCTTCTGACCTTTCAACCCTGACTCAGTGTTGTGTTGTGACGTCCATGAACTAAACTTGTACTTCAAGCCGTGATCGAAGATTTATTCCCCGAAACTCTTACTATACCCAGTGAAGCTTCGACAGTCTTTCAAAACTGGACTGTAATCGAGACATTTTTTGACGTTGAAGAATGGATTGGAATTCTTGAAGTGTTCTTCTCATTTTCATTGTTTAGAAATGTTTTATTGCCGGAGTCTAAAACTTTCTTGAGCGTTGAAGGCTTTAGTAAATAAGTGGAACACTACTCGCTTCCGAAGATTTTCGAGTTTCAAACCACTGTGCTGTCCCCGTTATGTATTATATGACACCTGCGACGTGCCTTTCCATCTTCTTGTTCTTGGTATGTATATGGGTCTGACGTCCATGTGATCTTCTTATTTTCTGAGAATTATTTCGTCCAGCATTCATCACTGATAGCCGCTGCGGCTTCCGGTGCAGTTCAGCTAACAGAATCAAATATTGATGCGATTTTAGGTAAGATCATTTTTAGGATTTGAAGGCAAATTTGTGCAATGCTTGGTCTCTTCATTTCAGCCTCCAATGACATTGTCTTCATCAACTTTTACGCTGACTGGTGCCGCTTCAGCAATATGCTGGAGCCGGTTTGGAACGAAGCTGCTGATAAACTGGTGGCAGATCTCGAACCAGGAGCGAAAGCTGTGATGGGTAGAGTTGACTGCGACAAGGAAGGTATGGTTCTATGAAAGTCTTGAGTTTCAATTGGTTCCTTTTATTAAAAGTTTGATGGTTTTCGCAGGCAATGTCGCAAGACGTTACCATATATCGAAATACCCGACCCTGAAATTGATAAAGTTTGGACAGCTCGCGAAACGTGAATATCGAGGTCAGCGTTCAGCGGAAGCTTTCGTGTCTTTTGTGAAGGAGCAGATACGAAACCCCATAGCACAGTTCAAGAATCTCGACGAGTTGAAGGAAATCGAGGTGATATTTTCAGATTCTGTTTTTCGATTTATAATACTGTAGTTACAATTGATTTTTTTCTAGAAAAAGAAGCGGCACATCATCGGATATTATGAATCCGACTCCAGTCCAGCCTACATGGAATTCAAGAAACTCGGAATGCACCTGAAGGACGATTGCGACTTTCTCGTCACTTTTGAGTGAGTTTCTCTGCGGAAATTCAGTTATGGTTGAGGCAGAAGGTGTTTATCTCGTAAATGAACGAGATTTGAAGTTAGTATGCGTTATGACAGTTTTGTCTAGATGAAGGAGCGAAATTAGTCCTTTTGGTGAGGCTAGTCAGATTTATGGGGAACTTATTGTCGCTTTCTCTCACGTTATTTCATCTTGGTTTAGTTGATGTGCCATAATTTTATCGACGGCCCGTGTGTGCTTTATGAAGAGGTTCCCTCATCCTCTGGGGTTTCAAAATGTGTTTGTACAATTTATTGTTATTTTCTAAGACCGGTTCCAGTCCGACCGTTGTCTGGGAATCTGTTGACTTTCCGACCGCCTCATTCGGACGGCGAAAAGGACGAAGTGTTTGCCGAAGATTACACAGATTTCCAAGGAATGCTCAAGTGGGCCACAGCTCGATGCATTCCCCTGGTGCGCGAGATTACCTTCGAAAACGCAGAGGAATTGACAGAGGAGGGATTGCCGTTCCTCATCCTTTTTCATCACCCCGATGACGAGAAGTCTGTGGCGTTGTACAACGATATCGTTCTAAAAGAACTCTTGGACGAAAAAGGTTTGCTTTTTGAGATAATTACCTGTTCCTGACTTTTTGAGTCTGGTTTATCATGTTTTAAGATACAGTTGATCAATAACTCGAACCCCTACGTCGAATTTTTTTAAAGTCCCTGTCTGAATTTTCTTGAAAACGATGCATTAAAAACCTCCCCGACTCGAAGGTTTTCCTGCTCAAACCTCCATAACTTGAATTTCCTGGAGGCCTTTTGAAAAATATTGAATTGTCACAGGAGAAATAAAAGCTATAAAAATGTAACAATGTGTTCTAAAATGTAATGTTTGACTTATTGGGCAAATGAGCCCATGCCTCCCAAGTTTAGCATCCTGTCAAGTCGTTTAAAAAGCAGTTTGAAACCCAGTAAAGCACCAATCAGAATTTCCCGTGATTCTTTTCTGTTTCTTTTGACGATGATTCTCGTTTCCAAAGTGAGTTGTTCTCTAGTCTCTTGAAGTTTGGCGCTATTGTGCATCAACTTTTTTTTCGGAAGCCGCCAGAACCTGCTAGAAAAATATTGTTGGATGAAGTGGAGAAAAAGAAACTATGAGTTTATGCTGTTCTGAAGCTGTATCATTGTTCATCAGTCTGGGGAATCTCAAATTTTTTTCTGTGTTTTGCGTTGTTTTTGTTGTTGCAGAGGCCATCAATTTTCTAACTGCGGATGGTTTGAAGTTCAAACACCCGTTGCACCACTTGGGAAAGACGGAATCGGATCTGCCGCTGATTGCAATCGACAGTTTTCGACACATGTACTTGTTCCCAGATGCGTCGAAACTGGGTGTGCCGGGTGCAGTGAAGACATTCTTGTCTGATTTGCACTCTGGGAAACTGCATAGAGAGTTTCATTATGGACCAGATCCAGTTACTGACTCTAATTTACTGGAAGTTGCCGGAAACAACCAGGATGCTCAAAAGAAAGTGCCTACTAGTCCACCGGAGTCGACTTTTAAAAAGTTGGCTCCTTCTAAGAATAGGTACACCTTGTTACGGGATGAATTATGAGTGTGTTGTTTGTCTGAGAAATCAGAAAAATGGTTTTTGTTTTGTTTATGGGTGAAGTCTTTTTTTTTTTTTTTTGTGCTCGTGAATGACATTCTTTGGATTTCTTCCATGTGGGGATGTTGTTTCTTTCTGTTGAGCCCGGAGTTCTTCCCCTCCCCCTTTTTTTTCCTGTTGGCGGAATTTTTCATTCATCCTGTTTTTTTTTTTTAGACATTGAGATTGAACTTTTTTGTTGTTGTTGCTGTTGTGCGTTCAGTTTTGAGGTATCGACCTTTATTCGTATGGGTGATCAGGTCGAATATTATGCGCATCACTTTTCACTTAATTTCAAGAAGATAATTTTATAAATCATAAAACAAGTGAGAACGATTGAGTGGGTTTCGGTGACCTCAGGTTGGATACTGCTAGTGCGGTTTTTTTTTTTTTTAAGTTGTAGCAGTTTTTGGACAGTTTGACTCATTAAATTTTCGGAGGACCAGAACCGCGAAATCAACCCACTTGGAAAAAAATCATTCAATTCGGAATTTTTTAAATCACTTCTCGTCCTGATTAGGATTTGCCTAAAAATCTGTGTATATATTCATTCTACGTGACGTCGAGAGACGAAAAAGTCAGGGTTTCAGCCTGAATTCAGCTTTTTAGGATTTGCGATAATAATTTTAGGTTTCAGGTTATAGATTTTACGGTACGGTATCTTAAATTAGCCTTGAAACATATTTCGAACGGAAACGAAATTTTTGTTCTGAGATCACGAATTAGTGATCTTTATACTGATGGTCATGATTGATAAAATTTATGTCTAGATGAGTATTCAACTCATGAGACTGTGATGCACAAATATTCTCTCTTCTATCCATTCATCCGAACCGCTAAGGTATTTTTTTGCATGTTCGTGAGGCATTTTTTTTGGAACTCGTCTCTTAAAATAATTATGACTTGGGCATGGAAAATTAAGGTTCCACCGTTTTCCCTTTGATTTCATTATCACCCGTGTGATTTTCAAGCACATTCCAGGTTATGTTTAGAATCGCTTCGAATTGGTCGAAATCATGGCTTGCCAGAAAGTGTCCGAAAGGCGTTATTTTTCAAGAAAAAAAATGTGTGTGATCCCTAGTTCGACATTGATAAGAATCCTGTTGAATGAACATAATCTTGCCGGAATTGGGCTTGATAGCAGCAGATTTTCGAGTTTGGTTATTTGCTCATGAGTTGAAAACCAGCATTTTTTTTTTTTAGTAATCGTGTCGCGATTATTTGTTGGAAAGCTTGGTTTTCTTTTCCATCTGTGTAAATTGCCCGTGAGTCCCGAGATTGTTGTCAGCCGGTGGTTCTTTTTTATGTTCAAATTTATTGCTTGAATTGTAACGCATCGGAAAAGTGATAAAAACTTGGAAAATTTTGGATCCGTGGATAATTATTCCCCTCTTAATTATTTTTAGAACATGCAATGATTGCTGGCCATTTCTAAATTTGGAAATGATAGTTATGTTGGTAATTTTAATGGGTTATTTTCTGGAAGCATGCAAAAAGATCAACTGCACATGGGCCACTTAAAACACAATTGTACAGGGATTTTTTTTGAGGATGTCGTATCTGAGCAGCTCTTCTGCAACCCATCTCCAACAGGTGTAATACTGTACTGTATATACAGTACTGTAGTCCATTGTATATTCCTCCCAAGGAGTAAACACAAAATCGGTTACAACGAAGTTGTTGGAACTGGGGATGAGTACCTGTACACCGCTGTAAATATGGAAGCAGGTGTTGAGTGTGAGGAAGGACCCCCAGGTAATGTTGAGGTGTCAGTGGTCCGACGCTAGGTTCTCTAGTGAATTGCAAAACTTGGCGACCTCTAGTTGAGTTCAGTAAGATTGTCGGATAGGTTGATCCAGGAATTAAAGATTGAGTTGATCCGTGAACCTCGGTTGGCTAATATATTCTCTCGGACGGGTACAAGGTGATAGGACTTTTTCTTTCGTACACGACACAGGCACAGAATAACAGAAGATGTGGTTTGTTGCAGTGATCAGAACAGAGTGAAGTCTGCTTTGTGTTTCCTGTCCCCTGTGGTGAGTTTCGGCCTTGTGTGAGTCAGTGCTGTTTCCCATTAATTGGTTCCGTTAGGTTCCTTGGCTTTGTACTGCTCCTTGTCCTTGTATCGCCCTTCTGATTGTGGGGAGAGATAGTGGGAATGACTTTTGCGGATCTAACGGTGTTTTCAATGTTTAATCAATGGTTAGGATCTCTCACTGTTCGCTGTTCGGGTTCTTAGGGGATGTGGTTTTGAAAATTCCAGTTTCTTTTGCCAATTTTTTTTCAGCCTTTAATGCTGGAATGTTTTTCATTTAGTTTTATTGAAACCGTTGAACATCAAGAAGGGTTTCGTGTAGGAACAACAATGGAGGCCGGTTTCCCAATCGACCCAAATGGTTGTAAATCTTTTTATTGTTTGGTAAAATGTGTGTCAAATAATGTGGGATCGCTGCAGAGAGGATCGTCATGACACCGAGAGGGAAAACCTCTCATTCGACGGTCATCATGATGGAAAGGACAAGGTTATCGGACGCAGAAATCTCGTCTTCCGGGGCCCACGTTGGAGGCGGCGATAATCAAGGATTAATAATCAAAAAGAAGGCTCCTGAAGGTGAGAAAAAGAATCAACCCTCATTTTTCTAATACTCATGACAATTTTTAGATGACGTATTCGCTGATTATTTCATCACGTGATGATACACATTTTTCTGTAGAATTCGTCGACATGCCGCTACCCGCCTTGACTCTAGAATTCTGTGTGTTCCTTGTGAATCAAAATACCCAAAAGCACACGCAAGAGAGTAGAACGCTTCGATTCTGGTTCAGGGAAGGAGTCGGTGAACATGATCAGCAACGTTGTGCCCAGTCCTTCTTCACCGATTTGGTCAATCCAGCTGACTTTCCCAGAGGTAAGTTCGTTATGCCCGTGTGCTCTCTCGCATTTTCAAATACTGAGGAGTGAAATTATTTCCAGATTACATCGGATTCATCAAAAAAGTGATGAAGCTCATGCAGAAACCACATAAAGCATTGCTACGGGTCGAAATCGAACTACGCCAGATCGCCATTACAGATGAAGCCCCGGAAAGACCAAGCAAGTCATTTTCTGATTTTTCCTTGAAATTTAATTGTTCGCACGATTCTTCGGTTGCTCAAGCTTTCAGTGCACATTATTTTCAGCACGACGGGGCGGGATCTTGATTCCGATCAACCACAAATCAAATTCAGGTCTGGCAGCGTGTGAAGTGTTTGACCTTAACCCGCCTGTCGTTGATCTTAATCTTGCGTAGACTGCTAATTAAAAACCTTGTTTATATCTGATTATTTTATTGAGAACTTGTTTGTCATCTACAGCGGACCTTTCAATGGACGAATCTGGCTACGAAGCGCGCGCCTTGAGTGAACAAAAAGTCCTGGAAATGATCGAATCGTCGTATCCGAATCCAATTTCCGCCAAAGACATGGCCACGTGAGTTAATATGCGTCGGAATATCTATGAACCTCCTTGAACCTCTTTCAGTTGAACTTCAAGGGACCAGCAAAAAAAAAAGAAGAGGGGAAACTCGAAAGAAATCAGTAGTAATTTCGTTACCAGATCTGACTATTGTACCGATCTGCCTGATCTGTAAAAGCAAAGGACAATGTGTCGTGTATTCTCAGTTCAACGTAATCCAAATACAAGTGTATATCTCTTAATCGCTTAGGTTGCCGAAATTTATTCATTCTCCACGTAATGTTCTTCCTTTAAATTATCTTAGCCAAACACATTCGACGATCTCTGCTGTGGAAGACTTCGTGGACGCGTTGTCGTCTCGAGGTCTGGTTCGTCCTGTCGGGCCGGAAGGAGCGGGTTTGTACACCCGAGTGACCCAAGACGACTCGGATGTCCAGGTTGTTCGTCAAATGCCGACTATTGCCTCCACTGCTCAGCCGACCATCGCCATCATCACTGCGAACTACTGCGAAAAGCTGGCTGTCGACTCCATGATTGAGAACAAGCAAACTTACGTCCGCTACAACACCGTCGGTAGGTTTTTATTCATTTTTTAAAAAATGTGATTGGCGACTTGCAATCGAATGTCGTCTTTTTACAGGCGAAAGCAATGTGTACACATTGGGAAATATCGGTGTTCATCGAGTGGTTTGTACGAAACTACCGACTGTCGGTCATACCAGAAATGCCATGATTGCCGCTGGAAACACGACGACGAGACTTCTCGGCACATTCCAACAAGTTGAATTCGTTTTTCTCTGTGGTGTCGCTGGTGGAGTGCCGCATTACACCGATGGAAACGCCCACGTGCGTCTAGGCGATGTTGTGGTGTCTGGACTGAAGCAAGATGGCATTGCCCCGGATGGCAGGAATAAACGAGGAGTTTACGTTTATTTGGACGCGAAGAACAAGAAGAGGCGCGATGAAGAAGCCGATGAGGTGCAGCTAAGCTTGGACGAGTTGGTGGCTGAGTTTGAAGCCAAGTCGTGGCAGCCGCCGAGTTTGGAGTTGCAAGAACTGTGCCGCAAACTCAAGGAACACGTGAGTTGAATTATTTTTTTTCGTGACGTCTTTTTGAACCTCGCGAGAATGTGTGGTTTTTGAATTTTTTTTATTTTTCCAGTGGGAAGCTGGTGGCCAAGCACCTTGGTTGAAATACCTGGAGCAAGGGGAGCAGAATTGGCTCAAGACTGCGCAGGACACTGACGTTGAAATTTCTACTGACATCGATGCTGTTTGTGAAAAGAAAACCCTGAGACCGCCTGCTCACACTGACAGGCTCTATATGTCCATTGGGCAAATGGACGTGATCGAGGTCCAACATCCGGCTTTGCCTGATCCAAAGTATGCAAAGAATTTTCATGTGTCTTTTTGAAGAATTCTGTTTTTCTTTTTTGTGTATTGAACGGGATATTTGTGCATTTTTCTGTAGATTTGAAGGAATTCCGCGTATTCATATTGGGACTGTGGGCTGTGGTCGGGAAGTGATCAATGGAGGTTCTCAGTTGAGGCGTGAAATAGCGTCGAGACATGGGATCCGTGCGTTTGATTCCGAATTTGATCAAGTTTTGGAAAGTATTGTCGGTGAGTCATAAACTTACATGTCGTGAATCTGTGATCGGTAAAATCTCGTTACAACGAACCCTCAATAAAAGTTTTGAAGTACTTCTGCGACAGATACGTGAAGGAAAGTCATACTTTCCAATTTCTATCAATTAAATGATCGAGAAAACTCAAAATGTAAAATAGAGTGTACTTATATAAAAAGTTTCCTTTAATTTCCGCAGCATACATTGATTTTACCACAGTATGAACAGTTACGAACAGAAATTACACGTGTAAGAAGAGCATTTATTCATTACTACTGTAACTGTATGTTCTCCTGAAATCAAGCAGAATCCTTTCAAACATTTTTTTATCAGCCATTTTTAAAGTAAATGTCGATGAATTTTGATTATATCTTCATACTTCCTGCAATGCTTTCTTAGTCTGCCCAAAATGATGAGCATTTATATCTTTTTATGGTTTGTCAATTACGCACAAGTTGGATTTTCCAATATTGGGCCAATTAGTGACGATTTCTATTGTACATGCACGCATAATCAAAAGGAAAATTCTCTAAATGAGATAATAAAGAAAAATTAGTTGGTTATAGTAAAATTTTACAACATTGTTCCTACAAAGAATTTGCTGAGACGAAGAAAAAATTCTTTGTGACGGAATTATACAGTTTTTTGAGAACTCATCGTTATCTAAACTTTGAACTCTTAATTTAGGAAATCGCAAGGACTGTTGGGTGGCGATCCGAGGCATTGCTGACTACAGAGATGGCACTCGAGGCAAAGAATGGCAGCCGTATGCAGCCCTGGCTGCTGCAGCCTTCATGAAGACACTGGTTTGCACCATGGACGTGGCCAGGCAGTGAGAAATATCGGATCTGCCGCGTGTTTCTTTAGTTTTTTTGTTTGTCCGGAAGTGGCTATTATTTGCAGCTATACCAAGGATCAGAATGGCTTGATCGAGGTTCAGAATAAGCTGGGTGGGAGTTTTGAACAGTTTTGCAACCTTGCCCTTTTTTATTTAGTTATTGCTTGATTTGACCAATTTTTTTTTAATAAGAAAACTCACCTATTTAGATTGAGAATTGATCGGAAGTGTTGGTCTTCTCAAATGGATTGGCTGAAGCATTCTGCGATTATTTTTAGAGTGAAATACCAGTTGGGAAATGAGGCAGAGAAACTTTTGTGCAGTCTGTTCATTGCTCCCGTCTGTGTCTGATGAAGGAGCAGATTCACATGAAAGTTACAGGGAAGCCATTGTGACCGTTGAGGTTAATTTAGGGTGTCCAGAAGTTGTCCTGCTCGGCCTGTAACTCTTTCCGTGTGGCTAGGTGTCGCTGGTAGCTGAAATACCATGAAAGTTTCATTCAATCATTCCAAAGTTCATTATTTAACGTTTCTCATTTGTGAACGTGATCATTGTTACGTTAGATGGATAAGAAATGATGGGATTGGATTTTCCTAAACTTTGGAAAGAGCAAGAAATGCTGATTTGTCTTCTGAGCAGGATCTTTTCTGGACACCCTGTATCATTGAAGCGAACCGCACTCCAGGAAGGATACGTTCTTTTTTGGGGGTTACCTGGGTGGAAAAAGGTTCTTTCGAAAATTCCCTTGATCTGAGTATTTTGTCAACGACGGAAGCAACACCGGGTTTTGCCGAACCGAGCGTTACCAAAGCTGTTGTAGATATCAGAAATTGATTTTTTGCATGAGTAGCGTGTGCCAAAAGAATGAACTAGATTTCGAGTCAGCCGACGGTTGCAACAGAATGCTCAAATCTCCATTTATCCAGTCATTTGAGGGGGGAACTCATCTAAGTCCGTTTTAGTTTTCAGGTGGGCACTATTTTGTGACTTCGGGGCATTTAGGCATTTAGTTCATGCCGTATTTCACTTTGTAAAGGCACTTATTGGCAGCTGAAATTTTTTTTATGCAAGTACAGTATTGTGTTCAATTTGATTTTGTGTGGCTGTCTTTCGTTTGTTTGGTGTCAGCTTTGCCATGCATTAAAGACCAGACTCGACTTTTTCAATAACCGCCTCGTGTTTTTGATTATTCAATGTTCGTGACTGTGTTGCTGATCACCGAATTTTGCAGTTGATTTTCTTTTTTTTTTTTGAAGCTTTTGTGATGAGAAGTTGTGCGATGGTCGCCAAACAAGCATGGCATAGTTTCAAATGCTCCAAAGCAGAACTGAATCTTGCTGTGACTTTGAAGTGCGGCCAAAGTTTCAGGTGAATTTATTTTTTGTCGTTGCGCCTTTTTTTCGCGATTGATCATTTCATTCCCTTTGTAAAGATGGAAACAATCCGACGATGTTTGGATCGGTGTGGTGGGGCAGGAATTGTGGAAATTGCGTCAAGACGAGGAGAGTATTTCGTTCCAAGTTCTTTTTGCTGAGGATGAAAAGCATCAGGAGATGCGTGTGAAAGACTATTTTAGGATGGATTTCAATCTCGTTGAAGCGTATTGCGATTGGGGAGGAAAGGATGTGAATTTCGGGGCTGTGTGCAAACAATTTCCTGGTGTTCGAATGCTGAGACAAGATCCTGTGGAGAATGTCTTCAGTTTCATTTGTTCCTCCAATAACAACATTGAAAGGTTGGTGGGATGAATTGTAGTTTTCAATGAGGATTTTGTGTATAAAAATTCTTTCTTTCATTCTGCTGAGGAAACTTCATCAAAATGCTATAAATACAACTTCGTTTCTTTTCGTATAAATGTGAATAAAAAGTTTTCAAAAAAAAAATTTAAATTTAAACATTGAAAGGTTTTGGTGGGATGAACTGCAGTTTTGAATGAAAAGTATGCATATGAAAATCCGTTCATTTATATGCTAAGGAAACTGCAAAAAAATGATGAATGGAACTTTGTTTCTTTGATATAAAGTTAAATAAAAAGTTCTCAAAATTTTGTTTTCAATTTTCTCATTCAGGATTTCCCAAATGGTGGAAAAGCTGTGCGTAAACTATGGTGACCCACTTCGCGACTCTGATGGTGAAATCTACTACACATTTCCTACAATTGAAGCATTGTGTAAGCCAGGAGTTGAAAGCAAACTCCGAACCCTGGGTTTTGGGTACCGAGCGGGTTACATTGCCAAGTCAGCTGACAAAATAGTCACAAAGGGGGGCCGGGATTGGCTGCTTTCCTTGCGGAAATTGGATTACCAGGAAGCTCACAAGTCTCTGCTGGAGCTGACTGGAGTTGGGGCCAAAGTGAGGATCATTCTTGATTTCATTCCTGAAAACTGCATCAAGTGCTCATTATTTATTGTATAACCTTGCCCTTCTTTTTCTGAACATATAAAGGAGTGAATGCAGTAAAATATCTTTACAAGGTAGCTATAAATACAGTACTACTGCAACAAATTTTCAGTACAGATAAATCTCACTACAACAAATACTATTATGCAACACATTTTCTTGGTGAAGTGCAACAAATTTTACAACACATTTTTATAACAAAATATTCAGTGTAAAAAACTTCTTCTCAAGTCCTGATGACAGAAAGCCCATAGATTAGATGTAAAAACAATCTTGTATCAAACTTCCCTATTGTAGTAACAAACTTTTTTGAGAAATGTTTAATAGATTCTCCAGCTGATTCATGAAAACCCCTAGCACATATAACAAGAAATTGAATGAAAAGATCAAAGCTTTCAAACCAATGATGCACAGGATTTAATTCTCAAGAGTGAGATAAAATGTTTCAGATTCTATGTTTTACATCAATGAATGACAAGTGAATTTATTTTTTCCTATGCACTTCTCAGTCTCCAAAGTAGTCAACAGTAAAATCTCATTACAAAAAATCTCATTACAACAAAATTTTCATTGTAACAAACTTGTCTCAAGTTGTGGCAGAAATTCCCTAGAGTACTGTACATGTTTAAAGATCTCATCATGAAAAACTTGCCTATTCCAGTCTGACAAAATTTGTTGAGGAATGTTTAATGGATTCTCCAGATGTAAATTTTCTAACTAAGAAAAGCACAGTCTCAAATTTCTGCTCCCAAATGTACGAGGGTTCTAACAAAAGTTCTCGGAGTAGCAATGAAAATGGCCTACAATTGAGCTGGAAAAAATTTATTCTCTAGCCAAAACATATTCTTTGGCACACAAAAAAAAATCAGCCCGGTTTGACAATTTTTTTCAATTTTTTTGCAAAATTCATTCATATAGAGTTTTGCTCTCCACTCAAAAAATGAGGCGCCCTTTTTTTGTTGTAGCCCAGCTTTCCCCTTAGAATTGGGCTACAACAAAAAAAGGGCGCCTCACTTTTTGAGTGGAGAGCAAAACTCTATATGAATGAATTTTGCAAAAAAAAAGAAAAAAATTGTCAAACCAGGCTGATTTTTTTTTGTGCCAAAGAATATGTTTTGGCTAGAGAATAAATTTTTTCCAGCTCAATTGTAGGCCATTTTCATTGCTACTCCGAGAACTTTTGTTAGAACCCTCGTAAGTGACTGGTTCTTATAGCATGGATGGAATTAATGAAAAACATGCTTGCAAGTGGTTTCACACAACATCCTCCAAAAATAAAAATAAATATTTGTGCAACTGTTGGAAGGCGTGATTGAAGCTAATATTTTTTCAGGAGATCGTTCAGTTTTTCAAACTACTGTAAATTATCTGAGAATGCCAGAAAAGCAAGATCTATTTTATCATAGGCAGGTGTGATGTAAAAAAAAATTAAATATCAATTTTGAAAATCTTGTAAAAAATTATTCAGTATAAAAACTCTTTCTTGAATCCACGAAAGTATGTTGTAACGAGATTTCACTGCATTCGTAAAAATCTTTGGTACTTCTGGAACCATGCTAAAATTGTGTGAAATTCCAGCTGAAAGTGCTGCTTCAATATTTCTCCTGTCTTCGCGCTGATGATAAAGACCAACTGTGAAAATGGGGTGTTGGATCTCGCCGCGGTTATTTATTAATGCTCTCAGTCCGCCATATGGTGTTTCAGGGATAATTAGTAGGCATATAATCAACACAGGATAATTAATTGCAGTCATCAGATCCTCCTTTTCCGGCCGAGGTTCTGCTTCACTGACTTTCCGAGTTCAAGTGATGCGGTAGTGGATTAAGTAGGATTCTTGGATATCAGAGACCGAATCGATTGTTTCCTCTGATTCTCCCGAGTCACGCTTTTTCGCTTTCAGAGACGGAACACTTTAATTAAACCATCAGGTGTTTCTCTGGGCGGGATAATCGTGGAAGTTTAAAATAAATCGCTAGCTCAAAAATGTGAATCCTGACCTACGAGATATTCTCAAGTGTATGGTTATACTGTACTGTATATTTTCAATTGAGTAAATTGCAATGCGGACGAATGTATATTGAATATTTTTTTGGGACAGGTCGCGGATTGCATTTGCCTCATGTCCCTGGACCATCTGGAGGCGGTCCCGGTAGACACTCATGTTTTCCAGATTGCCGCCAGGGATTATCTCCCGGAACTCCGCGGCACCAAAACCGTCACTAGTCGGATCTACAGCCTTATTGGCGACCACTTCCGGGATCTCTATGGGCTACAAGCCGGATGGGCTCATTCGGTACGTCACTGAGAGATGAGAGTATATGATTGGATGGATGATGGGCAGCATTTGATTAAACCCTTCCCTACTGCAGTATATACAGTATATATATATATATATATATATATATATATATATATATACTCATGATGGGCAGCGAAATCGTATCCGTTTTGGCAATTTCTGTATTATTCTGATTTTTTTAATGTTCAGCGGAGAAGATGAAGAGGAATTGCGAAGGTTTTTAGAGTTTTTATAAAATGTATGGATGCATGACAAAGAACTCAGAAATTAGACGAGAAATCGGATTGCAGCAAAAATTTCATTACAATCCTGGGAACCTGCGAAAAATTTCTCATCCTTTAATCAGTTTCACGATTCTTTTCATGTAGCAGAGAAGAAGAGAAAAGGAATTCCAAAGGGTTTTAGACTACACATAAAATGTATGGATGTATGAAATATATTAAATGAAATATCGGAATGTAATAAATTTAGTTACAACGAACTCCCAAATACCTGTGGAAACCCCCTTTTAATGAGTTTTGTGATTATTTTCTATACAGAAGAAATGAAAGAGGAACTGCGAACGCATTCAAATTTTTCATAAAATTATATGGATGCATGATGAGTAATTCATAAATTAAATTAGATACAGTATTTCAGTAAAAAATTGTTACAGCAATACTCATATATACATATATATATATATAGGGACTTGTGAGCATCTATATATATATAGGGACTTGTGAGCATCTATTTGAATAATGAGTTTAATGTTTCTTGGAGCATTTATAGATATGAAAATTCGTGGAAAATGGTTAATAAATGCGGTAAAGAGCTTTCACAACAGATATTTGAAGAATTATCTTTTGATAAATTAGTGGAGAAAAATTAAAATGGTGAAATAAGATTATCATACTTCAGGCCTTGACTTTCTTTTAAAACTCCTTAAAATGTACCAATCTTGCTGAATTATAAACTGAAAATAACTAATGTGCGTTCCTTGAAATAGAGAAATATTATTTCGAACATGATGTTTATGTGGGAATATCAGCCAATTCTAAATAACATATGAGAGCATCATGCCTCATATTACCTACAATGCCACATTTTCTGTTCACAGAGATAAGTATTGTTTTTTAGAGTTTTTAATGATGCGCAAGTTAAATTTTTGAATTTTTGTCCCGAATTTTAAAAATTTATTTAGCCCATACACGCACAATTAAGGGGGAAAATTCGTTTTAAATTACTGACATAATAAAAGAGAATCCTTTTTTTTAATTTATAACTTTTTGCCTATGAAGAAACTGCCCGGACCAATAAAAAGTAATTCTTGAAATCTTGTATTCGTTGTAACGGAACTTAACTGAAGTTTAGCCTATGAAAAGAGCCACTATATTGCTGGACTCGACGTCGTCATAATGATCAGCTAGCTTTTTGTTGAATCATGGAAACACGTGCAAAATCATGGTAAATTGGAGAACTTCATTTCAAAATTTTTCCGGGATAATCAAAGTGGATGACTCTGCATAAACCTTTGAGAAAACAAGTGTACAACAGTACTTCGTCCATTTTCCGCGAGGTTCCTTATTAATTTTTAATTTCCGAGTTTCCGATTTTCACAGAGAATTTAAAAATCACTTGATTTTTTTGGAATAATGAATTTTCCTCTCCTCTTTTGTCGAAAGGTGCTTTTCTCTGCGGATCTCAGGAGATTTGCGGACCTGAAATCGGCGGAGGTTAGAATCGAAGTAGGGGAAACCGGGAAAACTGATGTTTCATCAACACCATCGAAGAAGAAAAGAAAGCGTTGAAGCGGGTTTTGAATTTTTTTTGTGTGGTTTTTTTTATATGCCATTGTTTTTTTTTTACTATATTTTTTTCAAGACTTTAGTGTACATTTGAAACCGAGCTTTTGTTCTACCCTGTTTTGTTTACACTGTCAAGTCCCTGCACCCTTTGAAACAGGATCAAGTTCCGCGAGTTGTGCATTGGGGAAGGAAGAAAAGAATAAAAATAAAAAACTTGGGCTTTCAGCTGCGATGAGGAGCCATGTTTTCTGCCATTTCATTTCGCTGCTCCGGTTTGAACACTTGGAAGTGAATTTCCCTCGGGAGCCATTTGTATTTTTCTGTGTTTCAAATTTCCGAGTGCTACGATTGTGAAAAATAGATTTTTTTCTTACGAAATATGATGAGAATGCCGGAAACGAACGTCGCCACGACCTCGGGAGTCCAGTGCCGGAAGTTGGGTCGGGGGTTGACAAGGGCTTTCCAATTCGTGAGTCTTCCGGATTATAAATACTCCCTGTATTTTGTGCGAAATGGGGAAAATATGGAGAGGTTTAAGAGAGAGAGACGTTTCTAAATTATTTAGTGCGGCAAGACTTTTTTCAAGTAAGTAGTTCGGGTATATTTTGAACTTTGCTTTCTCCGGAGTACGTGGTTTTTACTTCGTGTTGCGTAGATGTCGCCCGAATCGTAAATTTTTTTTAGGGATTTCTTCATATCAAGTATTCATTTTTCACGCGTCGACAAAATTCAATAGACCTTGATTCGTGTTGAAATTTTTTCCGATTTTATTAAATGATGAGTTGCTTAATGTTTGTGATTTGTTTTGCTAAGTTTGGTGTTGTACTAGATCCAAGTAAAGAAAAGGCTAGTCGTTTATGTATTTCAACAAGGTTTAGGGTCAAATTGAGTGAGATTCAGTGTCGATTTAAATTACGGTCTGTGCCGTTTGTTCGTAAATTATGTTCGGTGATTTCAATTCCAGCAGAGGTCGTTCATGTTTTATTTAACTAAGATTTGGTATTAATTTGAATAACAAGCTTAGTTTTTACTTGTGGTCGCAGGTTTTTGCATTTGAGGAAGTTTTATTTAAATTGTGGAGTTATAGATACAGAATTTGTGTGACAGGTGGTGTGTAAACATCAGAAGTAATGTACAGTACTGTGTATGAAAAAATATGGCAATGGAAAATGAAATTACAAGATAAAAATTCTTCGGGAGTTTTTCTAAGTGGATTTTTATATTATATGCTATTCAAGAGACAACTCGACTGGACATTTTGAGGCAGGGACACTTTCAGCCAGAGGCAATTTCAAGATAGGGACAATGCACAATATGAGACGGGAAAATTTGAAACTGGGATGATTTGAGACAGGTAGAATATAAGACACCGGGACAATTAATGACTGCAAGAATGAGACAGCTAAGGTTGATATACATCTTAACCTTCAATCTTGTACCATCTGCTTATTAGCTTATACTTTTTTCCATCACATGTGTACATTATTGAGATTGTTCAAAAGGGTTGAGGAGAGGAATGAAACCATACGCAGGAGAAGCTATATTTTTTTTTTATAAAACCTGCATATCTTATGAACATTGCACCATTGCATAATTATCTCACAGTTCTCACACTGAATTTAATGAAATGAATGTATAAAAGGCAGGGAAAATGGTACAGGACTAGCTGATTATGTAGCTCACACAAGGCTTTCTTGAAGAATCCCAGTCTCAATTCTTGAAATATTTTGAAATGTTTTATAAATAGTCTCTCTCAGAATGTTCCTGTCTACAGTAATCTCTGTCTTGAATGCTGTTTCTTGAAATGTCCCATAGAAACATTGTGATTTTTTTTTTCATGTAGGTCTGTGCTTTGGTGCCAGTAGTGTTTCTGGTCACCTTTGACAGCGCCTTGACCATGGTCTACAAATGTGGACTGAGTGCAGATGAACCAACTTACACTCAGAAACTCCCTGTTGCATTTCCTTATAGGTAAGATGTACACACTGTACACGTCATCAATGTGTTCCCATATATGTTCTGTGATATGAGGGATATTTTTCTGTCGCATGGGAAATGTGTGTTTTTGTTGTGTGGAGAAAATGGAAATTTTGTGTGAACTGTTTCATATGTCTATTTGAAGCGGACTTATTGATACAAAACTTGGGTTTTGATGGCATGAATGCTGCTGGTTTTGTGTTTTTTCTCACTTATTAAATTGGGACGATCTTCAAAATGTATAATTTGTGTCATCTGCGCTGACCTGAAAATTGTTGGAAGCTGAAAAAAAGTATTGCTGAAGGCACAACATGTTATAGTTTCTTTCTACAAATCACAAGATGCTCAGCTTTTTCATCAAGTCAAGAATTATATACACTCATGTCATGAACATATTCTTCTACTTCATGTTTAATTAATAGGGATGTACAAGAAATACCTGGTATGGGGTGACATCTGTGGTAAAGGTTCCATTCAGCAAATGTATGGGAAATTGCTTTACAATTTAGAAATTCCTTTCAAAATTATATACGTATTCAGAATTTCTGATCACTTTCAACTTCAAGCTTCAGGCATTCTTGGCTGCATGAATGATCACAAAATATAGTGGAAGTGTTGAACTGATGCATGATGACATTATATATAGATAGTTTCAAAAAGTGATGTAATGTAAATAAAATATTTGAAAAATTGTTTTTTAGTTGATCTCTCCAATGCTTTTCCCAGCAGAGCGTAGTTAAGTATTTTTTTTTGTATTATTCGTTTTAGCTTGGAGACGAGTTTTGCATTAATCAGGCCTTGCGGTTGTGACCTGCCTGACCCGGGTTTTGCGGGTTTGGCAATTGTGACAGTTGGCTGCTTTTCAATGCTTTGGCTTATGACTTTCTTCACTGTCGACTGGCTGGAATTCGCCTTTGGATCCAGGCCTCCTTTCAGATTTTTCGTGAGTATACATACACCATTTTGGCCATTCGAAATTTAATTTCGCGAGACTATATATAGTGTGGGAAGTGTCGGGAAGGTGTCGCCTCGGTGTCAGTGTTCAGAGGCGCGACACCTATGAAATGAAAAGGATAATGACATTAGTTGAGGACATTAGATGCTGAAGCAAACTCTGGGAGGGTAAAAAATTATCTCCTAGGCATCTTTATTTCAATTATAGCCATATCTAAATTTTGAAATAAATCTGTAAAATGATCCATGCTTCATACTTTCTGCTGTTCTAAATTTCATGGACAAGAAAATTAGTTAATTAATATTTTTACTGTTTTTTTTTGTGTGTGCAGAGATTCGTAGTTTGTTTATTCGTAATGATGGGCTGGCTGGGCGGCACAGTGATTTGGGGTGTTGGCATGTGGTACATCACCTCAGTTGGTGTCAGTGGGTTTCAAGCGACATCTACATGCACAGGACGACTTTACGTGCTTGAGGCAGGTTCTGACAAGAGTTTTGTGCCCCTCTATCTTGCACTGGTGAGTTTCATTTACAATGCTGGCACCTTATCATTTCAGACTGGATTATAAAAAAAGAAGACTAGGACAGATGATGCAGAAGTTCTTATGCTGTTGATGAAACTTGTTTTTCAACATCTTTATTTTTGAAAACGTGATCTGAAATTAACAATTCTAGCATGCTATGTCAAAATACTTTGAAGCTGGATGCATTATCATCACCTAGATATTGTAATGATTCAGATTTTTGCAGCCTGCTTTTCCTGTTTGATCATCAGTATTGTTTACTCATATATGTCATCTGACCATCTTTCTGTTTGTGTGTGTGTGTGTGTGTCAAGTACAGTACAAAACAAACTTCAATAATTAAGCATTTATTCCTTGACAGATACTTGGCTTAGGACAGTTGTATAGTTGATGTTGGACTGAATTTAAAAAGTATTGAAATCTTCTTGGAGTGTTTCATGATTGCAAAAGTCTTGGCAACTTTTAAAATTAATCACAAACCTATACAAACTCCAAATCAAAGAGGTTGTCTTCAAGTATCTATACATAATAAGGGGTTATAGAAAGCAGAAGCCATTTTTAATTGAATAAAAACAGGAAACTGTCATTAAATTCATTACTTTAAGTACTGTAGCCACATTTTTTTTTTTAGATTTCACTTTGAAATTTTTGTTTCTCACAGTTGCACATTTTTTCAAGGTTTAAGACTATATGCAGAATTAAGACAGCATTTATACAGTAGTACATGAAAATATAGCTCAATTTTTTTGTATAAATTTATGGTCGCAAAAAAACATACAACAACGAAATGTTATTCCTTCCTTTTATTCAGGTGACAGCAACAGTGAATTTCATCATTTGGGCCAAGAAATCCTGGATCGCATTTGACGAGTCCCTGAGGTCAATCACTGACCAGGTCAGATTCGAAATTGCTGCTGAGGAAGAAGCAAGAAAACATTTCAGAAACAAATTCTAATCATCATACAGCACCTGACCTCAAAAACTCTCAATTTTTTTTTTTTACCATCTTGTGTGTATTTTTTGTTGTTGCATGTGCTGAAAAGCTAGTACGCGAACCACCAGTGATTTGATTCTTTTGCTGATGAACTGCTGTGACTTTTGTAAATGTGCCTGATAAATATGATTTGGGACGAATTTGTATGTGATGATTTTTTGCAAAATATTTATTGTCCTTTATTTATTTATTTATTTTTTACTGATGTATTGTTGTTGTTGTTGTTGTTGTTTTTGGGAAGGAAGCCCAGAGGTGGGAATAAGTGAGGTGAAGTCACTCAGTGTTGGAATACGTGTCCGTTATAAACTTCGAGGCGTCCTTTTTTTTGTTTTTTTTTGTGGCGTCCCCATATAACACGCGGAGGATCCGGGTTGATTCAAGCCAGCAGCAACAGCACCTGCTGCTCAACGAGAGGTTGATGAATATGCAAACGGCGTCGGGAGGCGGCTCATTACCGCCCTGGACTCGGGCCGGAAAAAAAAAAAGGGACGCCTCCTCCTCCTCCACACCGCCGCCGTTTTAAAAGCCGGCATGTGCGCAGTGAACCGCGTTTAGTCGTCCGTTGTTGCGTGTGTGTTCGGCAGCAGCAGCAAAATCAGTGAAAAAAAAAAAGAATATGCGTTGGTTGTACGTGTTGGTGTGGGCGGCCAAGTTGGGCCAGGTGGCCCTAGCTGTGTATACACACGCCCATAGCGGGGCGTTGGTGACGAAGCCCAATTCCTCTGCTGCTGACCTCGCCGACTGGTACGAGAAGATGATGGAGGCGGAATGGGAGCCGAAACGGCGCCGGAAGAAGAAGAAGAAGAAGAAGCGGAGGCGGAATTGGGTGCGGAATAGGGCGGTGATGATGATGGCGGCGGCGACGCCGATGGACGCCGTCGACGACGACGACGACGACGACGACGACGATAATAATAACTGGCCCGCGTTGGTCGCGACCGCCTCGATGACTGCCGCCACCACCACCACCACCACCACCGCCGCCACGACGACGACGACGACGACGACGACGATGGCCGCCACGACCACGACGCAGCCGCCCATAGTGGGTGTATTTTATTTTATTTTTTATTTGGCGTGTGGAATCCCTTCACAACGATTTTCTCTTTATAACGAATATTTTTTCTAGTCAAGAAAATATTTGTTACAAAATATTCCAGAAAAGTTTTGAAGAGGAAATTGTTTCTAGAGAGATTCTTTCTATTCTGTGGAGGTTCTCTATACAAATAAATTCTCTTTACAACGACGCTGATTTTCTTCACGGATTTTGTTGTTGTTGGTGTAATGAAATTTTTTTTGGCTCCATGACAGCGAAATTTAAGTGATCAGATGAGAAAAATTTTTTGAAGACAAGATTATTATAAAGAGAGATAGAGAGAGTTCACGACCTGCGCATATTAGGGATCTCTATAAGGAAATTCTCATTAAAACGATCTTGATTGTCTGCAATAACCATTTTTTTTTGTATAGCGAATTTTTGTGGTCACATATATGCTAAAGATGAAATCCCTTTAAAGTGAAATTCAAGGGACCAGGGAATGATTTTTAAAATACAATACAAGAATTTTGTACGTATAGAGAGAAAGTCAATTTGGATAGGGGTTCTCTACAACGAAATTCTCTCTACAATGCATTGTTTTTCTGACCCATTGAATTTCTTTGTAGAGAGATGTGTATGAGTTAGGCATTGAAATTTGGATAGATATACTGTATATGGTAGATGATGAGAAAATTACAATTATCAGTCTGGAACTAGTTGAGCTCTTTATGTGAAACAGTCTTTTATTGAGAAATTTGAGTCTTCTCACAATAAAGAGGAATAAGAAATTATTGCAGATTGTAGAATTTTATTGCCAAATTTAATTTCTACTGAAAGGCATTTTTCATATGCTCAACTTGAATATTGGAACATTTGTGCAAAAATCAAACGTTTTTAGCTGCGAAAAATTGGGGAAATATCAAGGATTGAAAATTAAATGACAAAAATAATAGGCATAAAGTTGAATCAAACCTCCTTGAGTCAAAATGTTTTTCAAAATGAATTCCCTTGCTGAAAACAAAGCATTAAAAACCTCCCTGACTCAAGGGATATTTTTTTTGTTAAACCACCACAACTAAAATTTTCTGAAGGCCTTTTGGGTATTATTTAATTACAGCAGGAAACATTAAAAAAACTGTGACTTGATGTGTTTTGAAAGAAAATTAAAGACTATAATTGGGCTAATGAAACCTTAATTCCCTCCAATTTCAGCAAAGTCTGTCAACTCACATTTAGTGAGCAATTTATTGCTTGACATATCATATTACAATTACATATCACAAAAATATAAATATTTAAATATTATATAAAATTATTTTTTAAATATTTTTATAATTTTATTTCTTATAATTTTTATTTGAATTATTGTTATTTAAATATTTATAAAAATATCTAAAATTAAAATTTCCTGTAATTCCTCTTTCGTCTTTATCTTAATAAAAGTGCTCTTTTTACTTCTTAAGTCGAAGCCGTTCAAAGTCGAATTTTTCACAGGTCCCTTGAAAATTGACTTGTATATAGGTTCGACTGTGTTTTTGGAGGAACCCTTTGGTATAAATAAAATGTTCTCATCACCCGCGGAATAATTCAAGTACTTCAAGAACCGCCTTGTATAAAAACTTGAACAAATGCTTTTTTTGTGTTGATTCCTTGGATCACTTTTCGAAAAATAATAAAATTCCTGCTTGTAGAATTTCCTTCATATGTAGTTTGAATATGCAGTCGAAATAGTACTAATTTTTATTATTCTTATTTTTTAATTTCCTTTTTTTTATTGCTGCTGAAACATTAGTGACGTGTTTTTAATATGTTCCGAGAGTTAAATATATTCTTCACTCGATCCCAGTAAATGCGTCTTAATGTGTTCTGCTGTCATCAACGTCAGGATTAATAAATGCGGAGAAAAAAGCCGCAGCTGTTGCTGCTTTACACACAAAGACCTGTTAAAGTTGCATTAAATTGTCATTGGGATGATTGCCTTTGTTATTGAAATGTGACAGGTTCTTGTCGAATTGAAAAAAAAAGTGCCTTTGAAAAGAGGTGCTGAAGTCTCACACCTGTGGTGATGATGGAATATATATATAATGAGAGAGGAGAAGAACATTATGGAGCTTGAAAATGAGCTGTTTTTTTTTGTTTTGTTTGAGAAATACATTTATTTTTATTCAAGATAGACAGGAAAGACTCGTCTAGATGTAGAGCTTTGTTTTTTTTTTTTTTTATTGAAGGCAAGTTTAAAGTTGAGTGCAAGAACGAAATTGAGAAATACACAGCCATTTTTTAAATTTTCGTTTCCCAAAAGAGTCATTGTTTGAAAAAGTCTTAACTTTTATTAAGTGACAGATAATAATAATGTGTTTGGGATGAATTTAAAATTTTTTAAATGTAAAGTGAATGGAAATTTGAAATTGAATCCACTTTATTATGATGAGCATCGAGTTACATTTTTCAGTTTTTTTTTCTTGGCCCCAGAAATTCAGTCTAAGTCTTCCAGAAAATTTCCAGTATGTCTGAGTTGATGATCTCTATAATAAATTATTTTCAAAGAAATGGTACCCAAACAAAAGCCCCCTGCAAAAAGCCCCCCTGGGTCAAAAGCCCCCCTGGGTCAAAAGCTCCCCTAGGTCAAAAGCCCCCCCCCACCACTTTTTAAAAATTGGATGCAAGTTTCACAATAGTGTTTGGTGGCCCTGAGAAGGCCCGCTTGAATTCCTTAGTCCTCAATAGGACTGTTTAATAATCACCTTCAACATTGCCTTCTGATGCCTCTTCCTCACTACCACTGATGCTCTCCACGTGATTTTCTTCTAAATAGCCATTTTAGTATGCAATTTGATCGCCCTTCTGATTTTTAATGGTCAGAAGTGCACCAGCTATTGGACCAACAAGGTGAACTGTAGATTTTGCAGAAGTCAGCAAGTGATGATGCTTTGACATTCAAAGAATCACTGATGACCACTGCAGGTGAAGAATACCTTTATATACCTAACTTACCAACATATTGGTACTTGGTATTGTGCTGCCGGGCCTGCTGGTGAAAGGTGCAGCTTGACATCAATAGTTACAAGAATACCTGTAATCCCCAATTTTGGCACCAAGGGGGGCTTTTGACCTAGGGGGCTTTTGGAAGGGGGGGGGGGGCTTTTGGACTACACTTCAAAGAAATTTGTTCGGAGACTCCAATAAAATTTGAGTAAATTCCAAGGTCCTCAATTCGCATAATTATTATTTTTAAAGTGCACATCACTACAGGGTGCATCTCAATAAAAAAAGTGTACAGTATATTTTTGCGCAAATTAAAAAAAAATTACTCGAAAGTAATTACTTGAAAGCGGGTTACTTGAAAGGGAACCGCTGCCACCAGTAATTGAGATTATGAGTTTATTCTCTCTTTTTGGTTTAGAGTAAGTTAACCACCTCTTGTTCCAGAAGATCATCAGGTTAACAAGAATAATTGACCTTCACTGGTCTTTGAAGGAACCTTTAAGAGGTTCCCCTACACTACAATGGAGACATTTATTTTCGGAACTGAAAGACGCTGTGATGAGTCATTTATCTTAATCCTTAAAAAATAAAATAAATGCATCAACTGACATTTCAATTATTACCCAGGAAAACCTAGCGCGAAAATTTGGGGCAGGTCCAAAAAGGACACTGAAAGGATGCGTCCAATTGAGAGTCCAACACCCAAAAATTTGAACGCGTACAAATGGGACACTTTGTGGACTGGTACATGAAGGGTCCAATGGGGACATGTCCCCAGGGGACGGTATGAGGAGGATGAAATGGACACGTCCACATTTGCAAGCATTAGAACGCATCCAAGGAAGACGCTTGTAGTACAGGTCCCTAGAGCGTCCAGAATGGACGCGTCCAAAAGATTTAAAATTGGATGCGTCCGGGCCGCGTCCAGAAAGGACGCTAGTGAGGTTTATTGCCAGCCGCCGGCAATAAACCTGGCGCCCGCAAGCTGGAAGCATTACAAGTATGACTCACTCCAACATCATGTGCATGTCCTGACTTGCAGAGGAAGGCTGAGCGAGAATTCTCGCTTTGCGGGGTGAGCGAGAATTCT
>CAJPEX010000234.1:0-94410 GCA_905338405.1 Notodromas monacha | reverse complement strand
TTTTCACAAAAGATTGCATTGTCATCAGTTTCTAGGCTATCCTGAAAGTTTCAGCTTGCTAGCTAGTCTGGAAGTGAGTGAAATTTGAGTTTCAAAATTTGATCCAGACAAACAGACAGACAAGAAAGTGAGTTCATAAAAACGTGGTAAAATTAGTTTCAAGGAAATTTACACTCAACAAAAATTAGAATTTTCTTCCACTCCTATTTGCGCATCGTTGAAAAAAAAAAACATGTTCATTGCGTCAATTTCGTGTTTTTTTTTGTTTTCGTTTTGTTTTTGGCAGCCCTGGAAACATTTCTTTTCCCAGCTGAAAGACGCTGTGGTGAATCGTTTGCCGGAATCCCGGGGATTCTCCTCTTCTGACCACGACGATGATGACTACCCCAATGTAATCGACGACGACGACCACCACTACAACAATCCTCATCATCGTCATCATCACAACAAAAAGAAGCACGTGACAGTGAAACACGTGTACAAACACCACAACTACGATTATTGCCACCAAAGGTCCTGCGATTGCGGCAAAAAGGACGACGACGGCGGCAAGAGTTTCATCGCCATTATCATTGCCTTGGCCGCCATCGGGTTTTTGTTCCTCTTCATGACGACGACGATCGTCATCACGAATAATAACAACAACAACAACAATAATAATTGCTGCGGGTGTTGCGGGGCTTATTCCTCCTTTTTCAACTTCTCCGCCATCAGCATCAACATCGACATCAACAACAATAACACCAATGTGAACGTCAACAACAACACGAATAATAATAATAATGGCGGAAACAATGGGAATAATGGACGATTTTTGACGGACTTTTTGGACCAAGACTCGCTTTTCGGTGAGTTTATTTTATTTTTATTTTTTTGAGGATTATATATAGGTTGGTATAAAATTTTTTTCGTTCTCTTCAGTGTCGTCTTTTCAAGACCCAATCATCCCGAATTTTGCGATTGGGTCAATGAATGACGAATTTTCTGCTCAGGATTTTGTTCCTCTCGTGTTGATTCCTGACGAGAAGAATTTCACGACTGCAGCACGCAGTTCATCTCGGCATTTGTGAGTATTTATTTATTTATTTATTATTTATTTTGCAGTCGAATTTGAGCAATTTTTAAAAATATTATTCGAGTTATGGTCAGGTCAAAACATGGTCTATAGTTGATAGTTTAATTGATGGAGTTTATGATGAAGAAGAAGTTTGATTCATTAATATCAAAATTTCCTTTTTTGTTTTTTACGATTTTCTAGTTCCTATTTTAAAAAAGTATTTTCATATTTAAATCAATTGAATACGTTTGGCTGATGAAACAATTTCTGAAGACACTCAATAATTGAGCCGAAATGAAACAACCCTACAATCAAAATATCCCCCATTTTACTTGAGACCTGTTCATCAAAAAAGATTGCCTTGCAAAATTCCTCAAGGAATTGAAATTTACTATATTTATTTTGATGAATTAATTTTTGCAACAAAATGCATGGATGTCCAAAAATTTTGCGTTTTACCAATTGCAATTTTTTTTATTAAAGATATAGTTCAAATTAAAGAAGAGAGAAAGCTGTGAAAATTGGTTAATTTCAAGAAGTTGAGGTACTAAAATTCCTAAATTGCTTGAATATATGCTGATCTCTTTTATATGAATATACAATATCATGTTTAAACTACCATTTGTGCTCCACGGGATTTGTGAAAAAATATTTCTCTCCTGAACAAAATTTATAAAAAATGATCTTATGCTCTAGAAATAATCAGAAAAAATAAAAATCTGCAAAAACTGGTGAATTTCATAAAAAGGGGGCTTAAAATTCCAAGGATTACTTGCATTTTACATTGTATCTTTCATATGGTTAAAACCTTTTTAAATTTGTATGTGTGGTCCACAAAATTGTTCAACAATGCTGGGTGGACCAGAAAAAAGTGGCACAATTCTTAACTTGAAATAGTTGAGTAGAAAATCAAGTTGTGGCAATGAAAAACCATATGAAAGCTTGTTCTATTCAATTTGAATAACATATATTTTTATGGTCATTTATCTTCAAAAACAGCCCTGGAAAATTGAAGCTTAATGGAAAAGGGTGCCTGAAAACTTTTGGGGGGGGGGGGGGTTCATTACAGTGGTTCTTATTGTGACCAAACCTTTGCACTTACAACTATATACCATTCAAAAGCAAATTGTTAGAGCTTTCATTTGGTGTTTTTCTTTTATTGCCACAGCTTGATTTGCTATACTGAGCTGTTGAAAATCGGTTCACTTTTTTATGACCCACCCTGTCAAATCTTTTCTGAAGAAAAAAATAAAAAGGTAATCTTATTTCTCTCTAGATGCAATTAAGATAAGATAATTTTTAAATTTAAGAAATTCGATGATCAAAATTCCCAGCATTACTTGGACGTTTTTTCTGCACATTATATGCGGTTAAAATTTCATTTTTCAATTCTTTTCCATTTTCCACAACATTTCTTTCCTGATGCACAAAACGTCTCATAGATTTTCTTCTTTGAATGACAATTAAGTGAATAACCAAACTCACGCGTGTTGCTCGGGTAAATAAAAAATGTGTAAATTACCTAGTTTTTAATCCAGATTATAAAACCTGTAATCGAAAAAAAATTTAACAACATCCTGAACACCACGGGGATGAAATCCTCAGATTTCACTCCAAGGAATGCAAGGTATAATGGTACACTTATACATTATATATAGAAGGTGGGGATAAATGAGGCAACGGATTCCTCCCTTTCATTTTTAATCTTTCACCTGGTCACGAGCAACATCATGAGGATTAACACGTGGCCTGTACAAGACCAAGAGAGGAATGTATAGGGCATAACATTTATATGTATACGAGGGGTCTAGCAAAAGTTCTCAGATTACAAATTGAGATGGCATATAATTGAGATGAAAAACAATTATCCTTTAGGACAAACAATTATCCTTTAGGATAAACAATTATCCTTCTAATTTGTTCATTCAACTAAACCTAGCTCATACAGAAACAAGCTGAAGACCTTGTGCTTTAAATTAATTTTTACGTATCTTTTGTTTCCAATGTCAGGGAAGAAATGGGTGTATGCATACATGTCAGATGTCCAGTTGTATTTTGTGGATTATATTTTCTTTTATTTTTGTTATTAATTCGTGCTCAGTTTCCTGCTCTGAACTGATTGAATGTCATTGAGTAGATTTGGGTTGGGTGCAAAGGGGGTTTGGTTGTGGAAATCTTGATTGAACCTTGTGAATGCTGAAAAGTGGCAAACAAAGTATTCTGTTCATTCATTCATTCCTTTAGGGAAAACATATTCTTTGGCACAAGAAAAAAAGCAGTCCTGTTTGACACATTCTTTTGAATGTTTTGCAAAGTCGCCTGGGCAGAGTTTTGCTCTCCGCTCAAAAGATAAGGTGCCCTTCCTGCAGATTTCGATGTTGTTGTGGGCCAGCTTTCACAGAATTCTTGAAATCAACATGAACACAATTAATTAAATGGAATTAATTAAAGAATAATTAATGCCAAGGCAACCCTTGGCATTAATGCCACATCACTTTCAAGATATCTGAGGGGAAAATTGGGCTACAACAACAAAAAACTACAGGAAGGGTGCCTCATCTTTCAAATGGAGAGGAAAACTCTGACAGAGTGAACTTTGTAAAACATTCACACAAAAATGTTTCAAACAGGGCTGATTTTTGTCTTGTGCCAAAGAATATTTTTTTCCTAAAGAATAATTGTTTTTTTTTTTTAGCTCAATTACATGCCATTTCAATTTATATTCTGGGAACTTTTGTTGGACCCCTCGCACAGTATTTAGAACACAGGTTGGCGCTCTTTGACAAATGATCCCCAATTACACGCGTGTCTCAGAGCGGGTTCACAAATGGACGACCGCATGCAACCGCCAACCGGGACCCAAATGAGCATCATGAGGAGGAGAATAAAAAAAGGAATAGTAATAATGATGAAAATATATAGTATATGGAAGGATTATGGGAACGAGATGAAATAAAAAAAAAAGAGTTTCTGCTGCTGCTTGCTTCTTGCTTGCTTGCTTGCAGGTGTGCAGTAAATTGACCGCCAACACGTGCAAGTATTTCATCATCCCGCGGGGTTTTGACATTTTTTAGCATCGCAGAATTTCACCGGATTTCCGCGTGAAATGATATTTTTTTGGGTGTGTTTGCGTAATTTTTTTTTACGGGTTTACGAGAGTGAGAATATGGTATGAATTTCGATTTTTTTTTTTTGCAGAGAGAAAAAATGATGATAAATGCCTTTTTAGAGCTAGAATTTTTCTGCTCCAGCAGTTTTTCAAGGTTATTTGTCTTTAATTTCCAGCGGTTGAATTGTTTCAATCTTTTAAAAATTTACTTTTTGTGCGAAAGGATATAAAAGATGTTTTTAACTTCAATTTTTTCAGCTTTAGTCACCGATTGTTTGCTGTAAAAAACAATCTTTGTGTTTGGCTTTTGAGAGTAAGGATATATTTTTTCAAAATTTTAAATTCAATTTTCAGGATAAAGGAAAACGATTTTTGCATTAATTATCAATATAGAAAATTTCTAGAACTTTAGTTCAGTATTTTTCCAGATTTTCCTAGATTTTAAAGGCAAGACTATTTTTTCATGCATTTTAAATTTCTTATCAAGAGTCAAAAGGTAAGGACAACCTTTTTTTGCTGTCGAATTTTTTAGTGGTCCTCGATTTTCTTGTAAAAATATTATTATTTTTTTTACACTGAAAGGGAGAATATGTTTAGTTGAAAATGAATTAATAACGTCCACAAAAAATGGACGAGAACTCGTATGTCTCTACTTCAAACTTTTGAGAATTCTGTGATAATCTGTGCAATTTAAAGAATGCTCAATTTAATTCTAAATCTTTAGGAAACAATTAATCTTAGGGATGGATTTTTTTCTTGGGTCAAGAAATGTTCCCCTCCTGCAACAAATGAAATTTAAATCTCAAAGTCCCCTCGAATGCTTTCATAATTATCCCAAAAATAAATCATCTGGTCAGTTGTGAATTAATTGCCGCACTTTCCATCAAGCTTATTTTTTATCACACTCGCGGTTTTTAAGGTATTGAGCAAAAAAAACTTCAACAAAAATATATATATTCTCTGATAACCGCAAAACGGTCCGATGCTTTGCGGGAGACGAATTATGCTGACAGGTTGGTGAACATAGCGGAAAAAAAGAAGGAACACCTTCGACTTCATAAGAATAAGCTATTCTTCTGTATATACCGAAAATATCTATCAGAGCTTCTTTTTTTTGTGCCACCTTATGAGAATAAGTGAATGACTTTTCATGGCTTCATTGTCTTTACATGACCGCACAGGTTGTGGGGAACACTGGAAAAATTCCCTCTGAGTCATGAGTTCGGGTTTGTCCAGCCAAGGAAATTGTGAATAAATTTAAAGCCCCTGACAAATATCCACTAAAAGGGAAAGAGCAACTTCACATTTGCTATACTATGAATGGGAAAGGAGTGATGAACAAAATATTATGACACTCTCATATATGATGAGGTGTGGTGTGTTCATGTGATGGAATGAACAGGTAATTAATGAATAGACATCTCACCATGAAAATTTTTCAAGAAGGGGCGATTTTTTTTAATGCTCTGATCCAAGAAAATTTGATGCCACAAAAGTGTTTCCTATATAGGACTAGCAATACAAGGCAAAGCTTAAAAATTAGCTGACTCAAATAACGTGAGAATATTTTGGAGAAAATTGACTTTAGACTATTGTTATCAGACTTTCAATTGATGTTGACAAATACAAAGATTTCAAAATGTCTCTGGACCATTTTGTATTGTATTGCTAATTTAGGTCTGAAAACTTTATTTGATGACAGTATGTTAAAGTTAAAGTAAAAATGATATGCACTCTTTTCTGTCTCTTGGAATGCAGTAAAAAAGTCACTTGCCAAACCCTGTGATTGATTTAGTGAATGAATGAATGAACAGAACACTTTATTTGCCGCTTTTCAGCATTCACAAGGCACAACCAAGACTCCCGCATCCAAACCCCCTCCCCACCCAACCCAACTCAACTCCCCCCAAAGACATTCAATCACTTCAAAGCATGAAACAAAGGACAAACCAATGATAAAAACAAAAGAGAGAACACACTCCACAAAATAAAACTGGACATCCGACACGTATGCATACACCCACCCATCCTAATTTTTGATCTAATCTGTTTGCTAAACCTGGTCACCTGTATATATTAGTGTTTTGATTGATCCAATCATTATACTGTACCTGTTATTGACCTGACTGAGAATTGTACATGAAACATTGAAACATTAGAATCAAGGTTATGTCCTAATATACTTGTCTAAATAGTCATGATTACCAAAATGGTTGATGGATTCCTTTCATGGCTTTAGTTCATATCATACATTGAATTAATGCATGATTAATGCAAATTCAGTCACTAAAAAAATCCATGATTTGTTTTAGTGTTTATTCAATCCAGTCTTCACTGTTATGTTTATTAGTCCAAAACAATAATTGTGCATGAAAGATTGGAGAGCATGATCAAGTCTATCCTATAGTTGGTCTAGTCATGACTATACCAAATGGTTTACACTTTTTCATATGCTGGGTTTTCAAATTTCTGGTTTGGTTCAGATCTATGAGCCAACTAATACAAAGTCAGCACAATGATTTTTCTCTATGCATAGTTCAAGGCATTAATATTTCAACCAAATATTCTGCCATATTGGTTTTCATTCTTTGAATGACCAGGACTAGTTTTAGTATAAAGAATATTATTGTACTGTTAAAAAGCATTCATGTTTGAATCCTTTGTCAGATAAGAAAGATAGTGTGTTTGTTATTGTTTTAATTTTTGACTGGTTGTCATAATAATCACATGTGGGAAAATCCTTCCCCTGATTGAAAGAAAGATATTTTTCTTGAAGAAAAAGGCACAATAATACCATTTTTAGGTCTAGAAAAAAGTTTCCAGATGTGAATCAGAAAACTTGTTTATGTTTAGGATGAGGTGTTTTGGAAATGAAAAATTCAAATAATTGTTTTTAATTTATTCCCTCACCCTGAGAATCTGTAAGAGAATTAATATTCCCTCCAAATGCCTCAAGAGTGTCTCACAATGTTGATTAATGACATTCCTTGTCTGAAATTTCGAATAACTGGCTGCCAAATTTAATCTCGTTGATGTATTTACACAGTCGCATGTCTTTCTGCTGTTGAATTCCAAATATAGCCCCCTTGCTGATAGTTAATTACGTCCCGTGGCGAATTATAATTAAACAATAATCGCGCAATGGCCACAAAAAAACGGTTATTGCATATATAGAATGGGTTGGTTAACAGTTGGTGGCAAACAAAGAAACAAGGAATGTTTGTGGTTGTTGGTATGGTGGTGATTGGACACCCACATGGGTGCTGAATGATTGATGAATTGTTCTTTTGCAGATTACCTGGGAAATGGCTGCGGTTTTTGGCTGCTTTGTTGAGACCCATTCAGGGTCTCGCTGCTGCTGACACTAAAAATGAAGCATCTTTCGTCTCTGCTGTCTTGACTTGACCTTTTTGTGTGTTTTTGTTGTTGTTGTTATTGTAGGGCAAAAATTGTGCATTTTGTTGGGCAGCAAGCAACCTTTATGCGTGTCAGGACTGAATTTAGGGTCATTCACCTTATTATTCTGCAGGCGATGAGCGAAAATGTTTTTGGAAGTCGCCACCAGATGTCAGTCACTGCCTTTTTTTCCCCACACTGCACCAAGAGAATAAATTGGTGTAAAACTCCTGTCCTAAATTTCTTCTTGGGAGGTTTATTTTTGCTTTGGCAAGCAATAATTTCGAACACATGTTGCTGACATCTGGAACATTACTTTCTCAACTGCAAAAAAATCGTATTTATTTTTCGGAATCATTCTGGTGTGAAATTGTACCAATAATAAGTCCAAGTGCGGTGATGTCAATTTCTCGGAAGGAAACCAAGAGAAATTGTCGAATAATAACGGGGTATTTCTTCAGGGTAAACCATTCAGGGAATATGATGAGGAATGAAAATAGGCCGGACTTGATTCACCGCCAGATGTTGCGCGGGTGGGCAAATTGAACGGCTCCCTATTTTCTTTTGTCAGTGATTATATGTTGAGAGCCTTGTATGCATTTTTTTGTTGCAGTGAGAATATATGTAGGGCAATATTTTTACAACACTGTATATCTTTATTTTTCTGGCTTTACAATTTTTTTTTTGCTGGATATATTCCTCATGCTTTGGCGCTGACTGGGGTATTCTTTTGTGGTTTGTTCAGGCTCCAGAATTTTTGCTCTTTGCCATATTGCTCAGAGTCCTCCAGGGTTTGTGGCAGTGGTTCATGCACTGACTCTGGTAGAAAAACAGACACCAGGCAGCTGACACCAGCAAGGGCTCCAAAAATCAGGTAAGGGGCTGGTTGATAGTAATCTCCCTGGGGAAAATAGATTAATAAAGTTTCAATTAGAATATTGAATACAGTTGAACCTCTCCAAGTCAAATTTCAAGGGACCAGGAAAAAAATTGACTTGCAGAGATTTCTAGTTTTGGATCGAGACAAGCATTGTTTTTACAGGAAACATGTAAATGGTCTGGGCTTTAAAAATTGCTTTTTAAATGAGTTTACAGCATGCTAAACTTGAAGACGGGGGTTAATTTGTCCAAATAGTCTATCACTTCCTTTCAAAACACATTAAGTTACTTGTTTTATTGCTTTTCTCTTTCATGTATCAAGAAAATGATAACCAAACAGCTGAAGAAAATTTGACTTTGGGAGGTTTGAGAGAAAAAGGCCTTGAGTTAGGGAGGTTTCTGATAATTTGCTTTTAAGGGAATTCAGGCTTTGTATTTGAATAAAAAAATTGACTCAAGGAGGTTCAACTTATCCAGGATCAACTGTTTTATCAAAAGAAATTTCCAAAGACTGATGAAAAAATTTGCTGCTGACAAGATTGCTATAAAAGATGGATGTTGACATTTTAAATTGAAAAACTTGAAATTTCAAGATTTCTGTCATCTCAGAACATTCCCAAAGGCTTCCCATATTCTTTAAAAGAATCAGATGAAAAGCATCTGCGTAATAAAATTTATGCGGAATATTTTAGGAATAAACTTTCCAAGACTCTGAAAAAAATTGGCTGCGAACTAGCACTGCTACAAAACATTAAGATTGAAATTTTACAAATTTTCACGCTTTTTGGCTGTTTCAAAACATTACTGTAGGTTTCCCACTTCCCTAAAAATGACTCAAATTAAAAGAATCTGCTTAATAAAATTTCAAAACCTGAATAACTGCTCTCTTCACACATTTTCTTTGTGAAGCAAACAATTTCAGCCAAAAATATTTGGATAAAAAGTCAGGGTCAAACTTATCAAATTGTTAAATTAATAAGCAACAAAAGAAAGGTGACTTTGAAATTTTTGATGAGAATGAGGAACAAACCAAGGAAACTGCAAATGGGCTCAAAATGTTGGCCACATTGCCACAGAATGTTGACAGTCCCATGGCAGCTGCCCTGTTGACAGTTGGGAAAATCTCCATTGCTTGAAGGTAGATCAGCATGAAAGCCCCTGATGAACCAAACTTCCCAATCACTGAACACACCACTGTCTCTGTCAGAGACCCTGGTGAATATTGATGCAATATTATTTTTTTAATTTTCTTGCTCACCTTAAAAAAATTGGCAGAAGGCAGAAAATATGAATAAATATTAAATATTAAATACTTTCCTGTTATCTCAGTACCTACTTTCAGTGCACCTACCAGAAACTGTGAATTTCATTTTTCCGCATTCTGCTGAAACTGATTTTGGGAGGCGGTTAGGTAAAGTTAGGATAGGTCAGGTTACGTTAGTTACAAATATCTTTCAATTAACATAACCTGACATAACCTAACTGAGATAACAGGAAAGTACCAAAAGTACTTCTTACCAGGGGGAAGAAGAGCAACCAGCATTAAAGCAAATGCAGCAAGGCCCATGAAACCAGCTTGCATCCATCTTCTACTAATCTTTTCACTGGTTTTCCAGGCTGTGAAAAAAAATATAGTGTCATTCATGTTTAATTTATTGGCAAAGAAAAGTTGATTACCTAAAAAGTATGCTGGGAATTCAATAGCAGCAAAAACCAGGAAATTTAGAAAGTCATTGCCTCCCAGGTTGTTGATGTTTAGATGTAATCCAAAATACACCACAACACAAACAGACCTATATACAAAACACACATCAATTAGAAACAAAAAGTAAGCAAGAAAATTGTTGCCAATTTCAAACATCTCACCAAACATAGAGTGTGATGAGCGTTCTGATCCTGGTTCTGGGCTTTGAAAACAAACTAATGATCCCAAAAGATTGTTCTTTGGTTGAATTGGCTTCTTGAAGCAAGTCCAGGAGGTTTTCTGGTGCTTTGGTTCCATTTTTTGCAGCTACATGTCGCAGAATTTCTGCTGTTTCTTCATACCTCCCTCTTGTGTTCAGCCACCTTGGTGATTCCTTTAGTATCCTCAAGAAAAAAAAAATGCAGCACTCCTTATGAATTTTCTTGTTGATTGACCAGGGCATAAATTTTATCTGAATTTTAGAAAGTATTGTTAAAATTCTGATTCATAAGAAGGAAACAAAGTAGCATGAATTATTTCCATTTGAGATTCTTCAATCTTTGAACAAATTTATTCCTGTAAATATATTATTACCGAATTTACTCGAGTACCATGTGCCCTCAAGTAAGGTGTGCACAGGGGGTTTTCAGTTGAAAATTTTGCAAAAATCTTATCCCCAAGTAAGACGCGCACCCCAATTTTTAGTGAATCTAAAATCACAAAATTTCAAAAATAAAAACAAAAACTTTGACTCTAGGCATGAATTGAACAAAAATCTGATGAATTTCCAACTTTTTCAATACAAAAATGTTTTCTTGTTATATTTGTTCCAAATTTCTCCATTATGATCAAGTATAATGCAAACATAACTTCCTAAAACTTCTTGAAAATTTTGTACCTGCTTATGACACGCACCCCTTCTTTTCTTTTGAAATTTGGGAAAAAATGTGCATGTGGTACTTGAGTAAATACGGTATATGTTAACTACTGTAATTTTATTTTTAAATGAAGAAACTTTGAATTTGTTCCCAATGAAAATGGTGGCAAACTTAATATTTTTTTCATATTTGTTGCCTTGATTGAGCAACCTGGGAAATGCATATATGAAAAATTGTAGAAATGTATTTTTGAATTTCAAAAAGAACCTTAAAAGCAAAGAGTGTAGACTGTAGAATACATTTAAAATTCATGATTTTTCTCATTTCATTATCTGTATTTAAATTCACCCTTTTCATCAGTCTGACTCCAGTATATAGATATTCTTGAAAATTTTTTCTTATAGAAATGACCCCTTTCCAAATTAAAAAAAGATGCCTTATTCATCCTTGCTTGAATTGAAAGATATTTTGAACAAGTTTCAACTTTCAATTCCTGTGTGATCCTGCTGTAACTTACGGCCAGTAGCAATAAACTGCCAAAACAGGTAATGTGGTAACATATCCAAAGTAAACCCAGTGTCCCTTGCAAAGCCAAGCCAGCATGACCAGGATGCACATTCCTATTGTGTAAACCAGGTTGAAGTACCCATTCAAGTCTCCTCTCTTTTCAGGCCCAATTTGTTCCATTACTGTAAAGGAAATGTATTCAGACCTTTACTAGAATGAATTTTTCCAATGAAAATTACATGATACTCACCCATGATGAAAGCAATTTGGAAGCAACATGGGAATGACATGGACTTGATCAGGAGAAAGCCAATGAAGAGGTAGTAGTTTGCAGTGTACATTAAGGCAATTCCAAAAACTATGTGGAATGATGCTGAGATGTAGAAGGTCAGTCTCCTCCCAATTCTGTGTATACAAAACAGAAGAGTCTGGAGAAGGTCAGTTCAGATTTCAGAAAAACATCCAAGCTTTTTTATATTCAGAACAGCATGACAAGTATACATCAAAACATTGCAAAATAAGGGAAGTGAATTAATCACTGCCTGATGAGGCATTAATCTCTTGTCTCAAATTTTTCCAATTCCTGATTGTAGACCCAGCACAGGGATTTTTCAAGATTTTGAAAATGAAAAATTTACACCTTCAAAAATATTGAATTACAGTATGTACAATGTGAATGAACAGCACACCATTTGAGGAATACAATGTTTCCTTTATTTTAAACTCATTAGCATGACTTCTCAGGAATGAGAAAACATAATAAATCATGTTTGAACATAAGTGAATAAAACTTCAGTGCATAAATGGACAGCAGGCCCATGATCTATTTCAAGAATATTTAATTCTTAGAACTTTAAAAATCCATTTTGTAATTGTACAAAGAGTTTTATCATTACATGTAAAAAACAAAATAATTTGATATGGATGTCATGTTTCCAATATCATTTATACATTTAACTTTTTGCTGTACTCACATGTCAGCCAAGCTGTTGAAGATGATGCATCCAATAAATGTTCCAACACTGGTGACAGTGAAGGCCCAGGTGACCTTGACCTGTTCCGCACACACCCAGTTGAACTGTGATGAAGCAGTTTGCTCATAGAGTGATGTATCATATGTCCATCCATTCTGACAATCTTTGTCCAATGGAAAAATCAGAAATTCAAAGCATGAATGTGATTCTTTAGTTCCCAAAGTTTTCAAATGCAGCCATCATAGAATTTATTTTAATAATTGAAAGCTTGTGTGAGTTGTATCATGATCTTGCCAAGTGTTGCCATATCTTAAATGCCCATGAATTTATCTCTCTTATATTTGAGATTTGACAGACCCCCATTAAGTTGATGAGAAAAACAAAAATTGAGGAAATTCACTGGGTTATGTTTTAGGGGGGGGGGTATTTTTCTCAGATACACATTCTATAATTTTAATTACTGTATTTTTATCCTGGGTTGATCAGATTCTTGGGCTATATAATTCATATTTATAAGCTATCTGGAAGTTTGGAAGCGGTGATGAATTTCCTGGAACATTTTTGGTTTCTGCATGCCAGCAGCAAATAAAACCTTGTTCTCACTAGTGGTTGGCAAGATATTTGCAGCTTCAGCCTGCCAAATCCTCTCCTTCAAGCTGTTCACATCCTCAGCTGCTTCAATGACCCCAGAAAGGTTGAACTGTTGGCATTTAGCAAACCTTTCCAATCCGTCACTTCCATTTACTCTTCAATCAACACAAGAAACATCACAGAGAAACGTGAAAAAAATGAGTGTATATACAGAAGAAAAACAACAACAACAACAAAGAGCAACAGTGACAGACTTTGGCAGAGTAAGTGACTTCCAAGTATTGAGGTCAAGGCCAAACTTTTCCCTGCCCTCCACAAAGCACCAGTGGTCAGGGATGGCCAATTGGAAGATGTGGTTCATGGAGAAGAAGGACCACAAGAGGACCACTGGCAGAATGAAGGTGGCCACCACTTTCTTCTGCAGACATTAAAAAAATGCACTGCTCAAGAATCACATTTAAATATAGTGATTGAACAACAGATATAATGACCTGGTATGGACCAAAGCTGCCAACCATTCCCAGGACATCTTCAAACTGAACACCCATGGCCTCTAATGCACAGGCAACACAAAAGTGACTGACTGACTGACTGACTGGCTCTTTAGCTCAAACAAAAGTCTTCATCCAACACAAAGATGGTAAATGTGTCTGTGAGTGTGATGATGCATCACACAACACAACAAGGACAAAAGCAATAGTGTAAAATGTGATTCTTTTTTTTTTGGTGGTTGTTTTTGTTTTTATGTGGGAGAGTCGGCTCATTGAACACTGGTGACTGTTTCTGTGTGAAACACTGCTCCACACACAGCAAATAAGGAGAGACAGGCCAGGACCATGCACACAGCATGGCGGACCAAAGCTCTCACTGCTGGCTGCTCCCCTTCTCTACCTAACTGTTCAAAAAAACATGAATACCCTTCCATATTTCACACAAAATAATCAAAATTTTCACACCAACTGCAGGGAAAACTCATTAATAAAAACTTTTTGGGACTTCAGGAAACATTTGTTGAACTGAATAATTTGTTACAACAAGATTTTAAAAATTGATGACCCTTAACATTTTTCGGTACTTTCCTGTTATCTCTGTACCTCATTCCTAGACTGCACTACCATCCAGACAAATCTTTGGGATGAATTCATAATCATGACAACCTACCAGAAACTGTGAATTTTATTTTTTTGCATTCTGCTGAAACTGATTTTGGCAGGTGGTTAGGTAAAGTTAGGTTAGGTCAGGTTATGTTAATTAAAATATATTTATACCTAACATAACATAACCTGAAATCAGTTTCAGCAGAAACCCAAAGAAAGCAGAAACTGATTTTGGGAGGTGGTTTGGTGAAGTTGGGTTAGGTCAGGTTAAATTGGTCAGAGGAAAGGTACAGAGATAACAGGAAAGTATCCATTTTTCACACCATACACCTATACCTGTTATGATCAATTATAGATCTTGTTTTCCTGGCATTCTCAGATTTTGCATTATTGTTTAAATTGATGAGAGATTTTTTGAAACAATTAATTTCAATCATGCATTCCATCAGTTGAACCAATCTCCTCATTCTGGGAGGATATTAAATGGAACCACTACCATGTTTGTCAGTGCTTGATTACAGTTTCTATCCATGTTACAAGAACCTATCAGTCACATTTAGAATAAATAATCTCAGACTTTTCCTGCCTTAGTCAGGAAATTTCCACCCAAGGAATCCATTGAACATATTCCTTCAAAATGTGTGTTACACTGCACTGGAATTGATATGTTTGTTATAACAAGATTGTTTCAACATGTACTCTCATGGGATTTTTGCTGTGACTTGAAAACAAGTTTGTTATACTGACAAGATTTTACATTACACTACTTCTGAGTTCTTCCTGAGACAGAATAGTCTAAGGAGAATAACTGTATGACATAGAATCAAATATTTTACCTCACTCTTGAAAATAAAATTCAGGGTTTGTGCATTTGGTCAGAAAGCTGTGCAATTTTACATTAATTTTTGTTATACATGCTGGGAGTATTATCAGCTAACCTTGTGCACCACAATGGAAGCCATGTCTTGGGCCAGTTGCTTGTTGAGCTCTGTGCCTCTCAAGTAAGCTCTTTTCCTGTCATTGGTGCACTTTTTCAAGTGGAGAGCAAAAACGTCTCCTATGATCTCCTTGTCAGTCCTGTCAAGTAGTATATATACAGTATATACATATTCCAGTGATGAGATAATATTTTTATTTAAAAATACATAAATAGAATGACATTTTGGGAGGAAGGGACTGACTTGCTGATGGGGCAATTCACAGTGTCCTGCCAGTGGTGGCACATGGCATCAAGGGCCTCTTCCACACTGCACACCACCATCCCTGCATCATCCTTGTTATTGTCACTCACCCCTGAACTCATCCTCCCCCAAGAATACACACAGAATCATAAGAGGAAAAAAAGAAGACTGGGAAAAAAACTCCCAGCAGTGAAAAAAAGTTTTTCAGAGACACATGCACACACAAACATACAAAGGAGTGAAAAAAATAGGAAGGCTAATGGAGGAATTTTAACCAGTCATGCACTTCATCCTCATTCACACTCTTTTGAGGGCTACAAATGAGTTCCATGGGCACAAGGTTTGATAACAAACATTTTTCCCATCTGTTTTAACCTTTCTCTCTCTCTATAGGAAAAAAAGCAAGGCAACACTGGGAAAGAAGCCTTCATTGGCTTTCTGTTATTGAGATCCCATACCTCAATGCCTCTTCACATGACATCAAGAAATAAAAACCATGTATAGGAATCAACTTGATTGTTAATTATTTTTGATGCATGATGGGAAAAAGTGTTGCCAACAGGATAAGCAGGGCATTGAGTAGAACAAGTGATTGACTGCTTCTGCTGGATGAGGATGACTTGAGAACAATGTCAATCTCCAGGTTTTCTTCTTCTATGTCCTGATCTGCTCTGATGTTAAGATGTCCTCCTCCTGGTGGGGGCTGATGATGTCTGGTTGGCCCCCAGTCTGGAGACAAGGGGTCACTATTACTTCCTGACAGCAAATCCACTGCATTCTCTTCCAACTCTGCATTCCCACAAATAAATGGAATGGCATATTTTTTTTATTACCAACATATGTCAAGTCTAAAACATTTTCTGGAATTTTCCTGAACTATGCCCATTAGCTAAAAAAAATCTGATCTGTGCTTTAGAAAGGATAAGTCCAACTCAAGCAGAGTGTGTTTAAAATTACTCTGCTGATATTCTGACCATTTATTATTAATTATTCCCATTGCTGAGGATTCATATTTTGTGAAAGGGTGCAACTTTGGAATTTTAAAGATATTATGATGCTTCCATTAGATATATAAACTATGACATACAAAAGAGATACTCTTTTAAACTATCAGAGTTATTCATGTTTTGATTTTAAGAAGAAAAAGCTACATGCATTTTTGTAGAGAAAGAAATATGTTCTTGGGAAAAACTATACTCATAAACATACCTAAGAATTGTGCCATAATGGCAATTTTAGCACAAATACTAATGCATAAATCAGTTTGAGATTTTCAACTTGTAGATTTTCAGAGCCATGATTAATTGGTTGACTTATTTGAATTTAATGGAGAAGGGTGAAAAAGATTGCCAAAATAGTATATGAGGGGCAAAATCACCATAAAGAATAATTGCAGAGTGTATCTCCCCAAAGGAGTTTCTTGAAGCACATCTGTACTCCCCAAAATCTTCTTTCCTGATGTTGTAAAACTCTAGAAAAAAGTCAGTTCTGACTTCATTGAGGTCTTTTGTCTCCTCCCAAGGTCTGGTCCATCCATCAGCCACAATCACTTTATCTGTATGTCCAAGAAGAAGGAATGCATTTCACTATATATTTCCTTTCAAAGATTTCTGCCCTTGTTGATATTTCTGATGTTGGGCACCACAGCAGTATAAGGTTAAAAATATGCACACAAAAAATGTGACCTGATCTGAGGGTTGTCCAGTAGTTGACAGACTTGGGTGAGGACTCAACCCTGCAATGCAGGACAGCCCTGCCACCGACTCTGGAACCCACTGCTGCATCACTGGCATGGATCAAAGGCGGAACTGCAAGACAATATGACAGTTTAAATTAATTTCTGCCTTTTCCACCATCATTGTATATTTTCTGCAAAAAAGATGGGGATGAGAGGATATATCATGCGTATAGCAATATCGGGACACTCCAAAGCATGGGTCAAAAACCCCCCGGGTTTTAATTACTCTACACAGCAGCTGAGTCTGTACATTTATATATGGGCGACTTTTGCGAAATGGAATGGACCCCAGTTTTAGCTGAAATATCCCCTGGGTATTTTGTATTTCACTGGGACTTCTGTGTATCTAAAGGCAGGGTAAACAATTGGATATAAGAAAATGCCTGAACTGTTTGCTTTTATTTTCCTGATTTTTATTCAACACAAATTGAAGCTTTATTTTTTTTATTGAAGTATTTTATAAAAATTCACAAGAGGGATGCAAGTCACATAAAATAAAAAGATATGATTACCCAAAATTGAAGAATAGTTGAGTGAATCTTTGCTTTCAGTAGATTAGCATAATTCATTTTTTGTCCTTGGATTTATATCTATATAGTACAATTCAAAGTATAATAGAGTAAAAAAAACAAAAAAAATTTTCAAAAGAAAACAGCATTTAAAGACATTTTTATCACAAATAATTGGAGATTCTGTCTGAAAATGAGGCATCAGATTGTTCAAGCAAAAGCTTTTCTGGCCAATCGGAAAAATTATGAAGGTAAATAACAGTTTAAAATGGTTTTCAAGTATTGTATAATATACAATACTTGATTTGCCTTTTAGAAAAATTTCTCAATTTTGCAGTGCATCAGTAAAAAAAAATTTACTTAGAACGACTTTTGAAGACAGCAAAGAAATTATGAACATGAATGCATGAATGAACAGAAAACTTTATTTGCTGCTTTTCAGCGTTCACAAGGTACAACCAAAACTCCTGCATCCAAACCCCCTCCCCACCCAACCCAACTCCCCCAAAATACAGTCAACCCCCGTCTAACGGACTTGATTTGTGCAAGGGACAAGTCTGTTAGACAAAAAGTCCATTACACAAATACAATTACATAAAAAATTAAAAATTTCAATTTTCAACACTAATTTTAAACCAAAAGAAGTCTGTTTGGCGGATTTTGTCTGTTGGGCGGGAGGGAAAACTGCTTGAAGAGCTGGTCTGTTTGGCAAAAATCCCTTACATGGGAGGTCTGTTAGGCGGGGGGCCACTGTACATTCAATCACTTCAAAGCATGAAACAAAGCATAAACCAATAACAAAAACAAAAGAGAACACACTCCACAAAATAAAAACTGGACATCCTACGCATATGTTGCATACACCCACCCATCCTCAATATAAAAGACAAAGCAGCAGTAAACCTTTATTTAAGTTTATGAACATCATTATGATAATCATGAGGGAAATACTGGGGAAACCATTTAAATAATTGTATTATGCAATCCTCAAAATTTGTCATTCAACAAGATTTTCATAAAATTTATATCATGAAAGAATAAAAAGCCACCATAAACTGCAGTTTGATACTGGCTGGACAGTATCATTCTTCAAAGTTTTTCAAATCATGGAACCATTATTTTTAGAGTATGATGGCTCTGAAATAAAAATTCTGGCACTTTCTGCATATAAAAGATAATTTTTCTCGAAAGTACTGTACTGTATTGTATTTTCAGGGTTCCAAGATAAGAATTAGGACTTTTATTTTCTAAATGTACAGTTTACACTGCTTTATACCAAGAACTGAAAATGAGTGGTTTCTGGAAATAGGGGGATCCACATTTTGTGAAATTCTCTCCCTTTGTGAATCATGAATGGAGGAAACGCAAGCATGATGTCAAACATGCAATAAAACATACAGAGGAATGGAATTCCTGCTCTCTGGGTTTCCTATATTGAGTCACAAGCAGCAGAGCCATACCCAGAGATTTCAGTAAGTAAATAAAAGCAGCAGTCACCAAAAACTAAAAAAAAAAAAGGAGGAGAAGCTGACATATATAGGATGAGATGTCATGGCTTGGCTTGCTGCATGTCCCATTACAGTAATGAAACTTTCTGGGGCTGCAAAAATGAGGGCCTGAGCTCTGGGCAATGCTGATTTCTCTTTCCAGCCATGATGAAGCAAGTGTTGCCAATCTGATGGAGGGGTCTGTATATATACACTTGCACAAAATGGGTTCTGTTTGCCCTTTTTGTTTTGAACCAGTGGAAACCTTGTTCCTGGGGGTTGGGGGGGGGGTATTTTTTCTTGTGTGTGTGGAAACTAACAAGAGATCATCCAGCAGCATTTTCCTCAGCACTTCCTGCTGCAGCTCCATCAAGCATCAACTCCGTTGTCAGATGCAGCCCTTGCATCCAAGACTACACATGAGGGATGGGCTTTCATAAAGTTGCTGCAACTTTAATCAGTTGCATATATGTTCCACTCACTGCTAGTATATACCTTTCCACTTTGATTGTAAATAGCATGAATTAAAACTATTATGAATATTTATTCCCATACAAAAACATATTTGCATCAACCAAAATTTCTTGTGGAAAAAATGAACAACTTTTTAGTTGGAACCTGTCAGCATATTGCATAATTTTAAAACCAAGGCAAATACATTAAAATGGATAGAAGAAATAAGTAGTTTTTTTAATTTCCTAGCCTCAAGAATTTGTGAATCATTGCAAAACTTTTAGATCATACCATTTCCAGGATTATTTTGAATACATAATCATCATGTTTATACTAAAATGGCACTGATAATGAGTTGCTAAAATTCTCCAAATTTCAAGGTTCATCCAAATTTTATGTGTGTGACATAGTAAATATTTCATGCTTCACCATAAGGAAATTGTGTTTTGTGAAAAACTCACATCATAATGGATATTAGTTTTGTTACACAAGGATCCATTGTAATGTGAATCAGGTATGGTACAGTATTATGCATTCTTGCAATGTACAGTAATTAATGCACCAGAAAATATATATTCTTAGAACTAGGACATATTTATTGGGCCCAACTCCATCACCTGGATTGCATGAACACAATCTTCACAGTTTAATCTTTCAATGAATATAATACTGCCAAATTTTATAATTTATTGTATATACAACTGATCTATTTATTCAAACAACAGGAAGCATGAGTAACAAATGAATGTTCAGTTCTGGTGGTTTTCTGATTTTCTGTTTGCACATCATGAGTACTATGAGGTCATTTTATTTGTATTTTATTTATTCATGTATTAAACTATGAAAGATTTTAATCTCCTGGGGGAAGAAACTCAGTCATGAAAGTAATTGAGGTTCAATGCTGCTTCCCTGGGGGTAAAAATGATGCTTTATTGAGGGAGGAGAATTTTCTGATGGGCTCAGATGCAGAGATGCACCAAAAGTAAATTAATATTTTCAGAAACCCCAGGAAGTGCATCTAATTGATCTTAAATTTAATTCTAAATTATATTGGATTTTTACTAATTTTATTGCTTTTTAAACTATGAAAAACTTGCATATTTTGGGGGAAAAGAGTTCAGTCATGAAAATAATCAAGATTCTATGCACGGCCTAAATTGTATAAAAAATACCTGTAATGTACTTTGAAGGAAGGAAATTTTCAGATGTACCCCCAGCAGTGATACAGTTTAGTAATGAAGCAATTAGACAAATCCTATTGGAAGTATATCTTTATACAGTAATTAATAATAATAACATTATGCAGCATAACAGATCATTGCATTATTTGTATTGATTTTTATAACTATGAATAACTTGAATCTCCTGCTGGAGAAAGAACTCATTCACAAAAATAATTGAGATTCTACATGCAGTACTTGCTTAAAGTGGATAAAAAAATATATATTTTCAAGGAAGGCAATTTTCATATGAGCCCCCCACAGCAGTGATGCAGCTAAAGTGAGGCATTTACAGAAAACCCAGGGAGTACATCTAAAAGTGAGAAAGAAAATAAAAAAGGGGGGAAGCGCCTGGGAATGGAAAACAAGCCCCCAACCCAGACAGCAATGGCTTGTGACAGGAACAAGGCTACCATTGTCTGTCTGTATACAGATATATACAAGCCCAGCCTCATCATTTGTCCCTTGTCATGATCATGAATACCACTCACTTCCCAGAACAGCAGCAGCACAGGAAACTAACTGATTTTCTCCCCTCTTTTCAAGCTATGAGTGTGTGAAATCCTTTTCTTTCTTTCTACGCCATTTTTTTCTCCTGAGTTTTATTGGGAGAATCACAATAGCAACATGTAGCTTGAACAAATCTCAATTGTCCTCATTTTTCTCACTCCCAACAAAACCATGAATCATTATGTACAATATTTTTTTCTGCTAAAGACAGGAAAATTGCTATTTTTATAGGTGCAATAATATCCTCTAACCTCTCACTATTGGGGGGAATTTTTGCTAAATTCAAAAGTGTAACCCAGGAACTTCCTTCTCTATTTCTTTCCCTCTCTTTATTTGGGTTGAAATCTCTTTTACAAGGTTTTTGGTTCCTTGGAGCTGTTCCCTCTTTTTTGTCTCCCCTCCCTTGCGTCAGCCCGCATTAATGCATGATGCCTGTTTATGTTTGTTTCCTCAATAGAATTGGCTATTTGTTGACAGTGACATATGACCCTCCTCTTTCTAAAGAACTTGCCAATTTAGGGAGAACCCTCTTGTTGAAGGTACAAGTGTATTTATTAAATATATTGGTATACATATATATACCCGGATGTATATATATTCATTAGTATTCAAGGAACCCGCAGTTCCTCAATCTAGGCAAATATCTTGCCTATACTGTATACTTTGTATTGCCAGAAGGTATATATATACCCTGGTTGCTGTATGTTTTCTCAGAATTAATCTAGAGTTGTTTGCGGTTATTTCTCAGAGAGACTTGCATAATGATTTAGCAAGACTCTCTTCATATCTCTATATTTTTGTGTGATTGTATTTTTGAATATTTGTGACTTGAATATATTGAATATATATTTTATTTCAAACTCGTATTTAATTTACCTTGGTCTACGGACAACAAAAGTCTCTTTTATATGGATAAAATAAAGAGATAAAAATGTGCCTTATGCTTGCTACTTGCATTACATGTTTTGTGAAATGTGCTGCACTTTTGACCTTGATCTTACTTTTAAAATAACTGCAAAGCAAAAATTCAAGTTCACTCATTCAGATGCAGGCATTCCTTATACTGTATTTGTTCAATATTGCTGTGTTTGAGGCTTATCTTTCACTAAGCTTCAACTCAGTTTTTTTTTCTCAAATTAATTTTCTGTGCCTCATAACAAATTGGTTTATGGGAATCAAACTTTCTCAGTTGATGAAACTTTATGATTGAAAGAGTTCATGAGGCGCACTTTGAGTTTTGGAGGTCCATAAAACATTTTTAGATGCAAAGGGAAACACATATTCTGACTATGGAGGACTGATTTACAACAATTCTTCAGAGCTGAAACAGAGATGGAGAACAGCAATGTTTGATTGAACATCATGGTGAACATCACATTTCACTGTAAAGATCAGTGAACCTGATAATTTGCGCATATTTTCCAGAAAATTTTGATAATGCCATGATAATGATGCATGTTCAATTTCTTTTCAGCAATACCTTTTTTCAAACACACATTATACTGAAACAGAGATGGAGAACAGCAATGTTTGATTGAACATCACGGTGAACATCACATTTCATTGTAAAGATCAGTGAACGTGATAATTTGCTCATATTTTCCAGAAAATTTTGATAATGCCATGACAACGCATGTTCAATGTCTTTTCAGCAAAACCTTTTTTCAAACATTGGGACATTGGCATAGGCAATGCTTTTTGAGCTCTCCTTGCACCAATGCCCATCAGTAACAAGGGCATTAGCTGCAATCCTAGCCATTCTGAAAAGGCATTGCAATTGCATTGGCAAGTGTCCTTGCCACAATGTCTAAATAATGCCAATATCCAGGGCGTCTTTTTGTCTGTTACTGCTGATGAAAGCAACAGAAAATTCTGCATCAGAGCTAAATTTTCAGCAAAATGACACCAAACATCAAGACAAATTTTGAAGTGTATACAGTAAAAATTGCCCATGTCAAAAGATCATGTGTTGTAGGTGCTGATGTATATATTTGCTGTCTTAGTTACAAAAGGGTCATGGACACAGAATTAGCGCAAAGTTAAACATCAGACCCTTTCCATAACAAGGCAAGCTTTAACTTTGACAATTGCTGAGGACTGCAATTATATCTTTTTACTGATCAAAAATATAGTTATCTCAATATCTTGTGAGTCTCTTTGTTTTCCACTGCTAATAGATCGAAGCAAGAGAAAATTCTGAATCAGATGTAAAGTTGCAAAAAAATGACAACAAATATCAAGAAAGAAGTTTTTGCAGTGTATATACTGTGTAAGGGTAATATTATAAAAATTGTTACCATAGGTGAAGCAGATGATTTCTTTTTGCTACAATAATGGGTACACCTTGGATTTCTGTCATGAGGAGAGAAATGACACAGAATTAGCACAAAGCTATACACACACTGGGCCTTTAGCAGTTGAGACTTTTTCAAAGAAGAAATATATGTATATATATATATACAAACAGGGCTTCAAGTATACAGTGTATAGAAGACAAATGAGGGCCAGCAGCAGCTGGGAATCAGGGACAAGATGAATGCCCTGCTGCACACTTTCCACCCATTACCCCGCAGCCCTGACACCGGGTTTTTAATAAACCCAAACGACCTGTCACAAACCCTGGATGGATCACCCCAATATACACAACCCACTTTTGGGATCCCAGAATTTAATGCATCTTCTCCACACAGAGCAGGACTTTCTAGCATTCAGTCCCTACATTTGTTTTATGCTCAGCATTCTCTCTCACATATATATATACTGTATATACAGTATACATTAGAATCTCGTTATAACGAATAATCAATTACAATAACCTTAATTCGTATATAGGTGCCTGTATACAATAGCAGGTGGGATTTGCTCAAAACGGATTTTTTTTTATAATATGAAGATAATTTATTGGCCCCAATGGGTTCATTATAAAGAGATTTTACTTGAAGAAAATACAAAGGTTTTTTTTTTTACGCAGAAAATGTTTTCCCTGCTTACCATTTTTTTCTTCATAAATATCTGCTGCTGAGCATATGGAAGAGACGTCGTCGTCATTATTGGGAAAATGGTTTAGAACAAAGTGGTTTTGGTCGGTGGCCAAATGGTAACATCGATATTTTTATTGAGGGGCTTTGTTCAGTGTTGCCACCAAAGTGCTGTGAAATTAAATTTAAAAATAAACTATCAGGATTAAGTCACTGTAAATGAAAGATGTGATTTTCTCCAGGGTTTATATAGAAGATGATTAAATATTGCGCTCAGTCATTTTTTCCAAATATTATAATATTTTGTGCTCGTAAAAATTAAGCTCATAACTCCACTTTCATGAATTCAAAAGCTTCTTTCAGCAATGGGCACAATTCTTAGTTTCAATATTTTTTAATGTTGTGGAAAACCATGTTCAGTTTTTTTTTTCAACAACTCAATAATTTGATTCAAAATGGTAGTATTTATGAACTTTTGAAAGAAATTAGAGCAATGGAAATGGGATAGAATTTGAGTTACAGGTTTTTTTTTTTAAATAAATTTGAAATTGTGTGACTCACAGTTGACAAGCAGGTGAGTGAGTGCAGTTGCATTTGGCTGCACCCCATTGAAAGCTGTGCACTCATACTTTCCCATGTCACTTCTGGTCACTTTCCTCAAAAACAAAGTAGGACCAAGAGACTTTTCAACTGCAAATAAAAAAATTGAATACTTTTCAAATTGGCAAAAATACTTTGAAAAATTTAAAAGGGAAGAAGTTGTGGTAATGAGAAAAAATGAATATATATTCACCCTTGGTGACTGCTTCTCCAGCTGCACTTCTCAGCTGGATCATTTTGCTGTCAATTCTGCGCCAAATGACAGTTGGTGGAGGAATGCCAGCTGCAAAACACTTGAGAGCTACACTGCCGCCCTCTGGTGCCAGGACTGGGCCACCCCCACTGCCACCTGAACCATCAACAGTATCAGTGAGTTTCTGTTTTAATGAATTAGTCAGGATCCTGAATTGTTTCTGAGGGTTTCAGCAGAATATTTTCTTACTGTTAAAATCAATAAGTGTACATTAATTGCTGTCAATATACCTCTCTCTGCTCCAGTGGAGTACAACAACAAGACTGATAAAATATAACATAGTGTATACCTCCATCATAGATCCTTGGAGCCTGCACAATAGTGAGCACTGCAGTTTCTTGCTTCATTGGGTCAGTGTTGATTTGGCACATGTATTGGCCAGCATCAGACAAGGTGACATTGGCAATTTTGAGGTGCCAAGTGCGTCTGCCATCCCCATCACTGCCCCTGGCCACTGAAATCCTGGTGTTGTGGCTCACAGTGTGGGTGTGGATGGCCAAGATGGCCTTGGTGTCCACTTTGATCCATGCCACCTGTTTGAGATGGAACACACCCCACAGTATTTTTTGAGGTTGAGTATATATATACTGATGTACAGTCAACCCCTGTCTAACGGACTTGATTCGTGCAAGGGACGAGTCTGTTAGACAAAAAGTCCTTTACACGAATTCAATTACATAAAAAATTTACATAAAAAATTAAAAATTTCAATTTTCAACACAAATTTTAAACCAAAAGAAGTCTGTTTGGCGGATTTTGTCTGTTGGGTGGGAGGAAAAACTGCTGGCAGAGCTGGTCTGTTCGGTGAAAATCCCTTAAACGGGAGGTCTGTTAGGCAGGGGGCCACTGTACTGTATATCATGTTTTGTTTTGTTCATGGTGTAAAAGATGCACTTCAGTATCTATATGAAACAATAATAAAAATAAATAAAATGTCACTGGCTGTGAAAGTGACAGGTTTCACTAAACATTATAAGGAACCTTTCAAACAATCAGTTTTTGAATATTTACTCATGCAACACACAGAGTCACAGCTCTCTCAACAAAATTTAAAAACAGGAATTATCTATGCAAGTATGCAAACTATAGACTAAGGGATTCAGTCTGAAACTAAGTCTGTGCCATTGGCATTTCAATTCAGTTGATGGCCCCAAAAATAATTTCAGACAAAGGTATGGTAAAATTGACATGTCATATTAGTTATGGGACATTGGACATCACTAAAAATTATCCACCAAGGACTATAAAATGAACCCAAAATATGGAGATATCAGTGTATCAATTCCCTGAAAACATGATGTCAATTTAAAAAGTTTGAATCACTAAAATCACATAGTGTTTCCAGCTACTGTGGCAAAGTCCTAAGGGTTTAATCCATTTGTTGGTGTTTTTTCAGGTAGAATTTCCTCACTATCATTCTCTTCTGTGATGAAGATATAAAATATGTAAAGAAAATATTTATCACTTCAAAAATATTTATTTCATTTTTTGTACTGTACAGTACTTTGAAACCTATACTTGTGTGGGAGATTGCATTTTGCATCTTTGTGGATATGAATGCATATCCATTTTCTTCCAATTTACATGCACTAAAAATAATGAGTCCTCTATATGCAAATTCCCTTTTTATAAGAAAAAATGTAAGCTAAAAGAAAGCCTCAGTACTATTTGAGTATATATAATTTTAATCTTCAAATTTCTTTTTTTGCCACTTTAAAAAGTCTATAACTCACCCTGAATCCACCCAAGTTGTTGACTCTGCAGGTGAAAACAGCATCATCTCCCAATTTTGCTGTTACATTTCTCAGAGCAGCACTGAATTCAGCTTCCAAAGACAGTCCTTTTTGCAGAAAAAAAATTGGCAAAGCATTTGTTTGTTACAGAAAACCTCAGAAATTGACTCTCCTTTTCAAGGCAGACTCACCATGATTAAAAATCGTGAGCAATAAGACTTGTGCATAGCAAAGCTGTGGCCCAAAAATCTCCATTTTATTCTTTTTGGAAAATTCGTTTAAATTTTTCAGTTGAGTAATTTGAAAAATATACAGAATAATATTTATATTTTCCTTTACTGTGAGTGACGATTTTTTGCAAAAAAAGTTTGAGAAAACCTTTGGCTTTGACACTGAGTGAGGTAAGATGGATGAGAGGTTGTTGCAGGGTCAACCCTCAAGAAGAGACTGAAGGAAGTTCTCAAGGCGCGCAGCCATTTTGCACATGTGTCACCATCTTGTCCCCCCTCTCCTTGAAAATCCTTCAAACCTCTATATACAGACATTAAATCTCAAAATTCCCAACTCTCCTTTTCTTATGAAAAAAATATATGCTGCACCATGGAAATCAGCCAATTTTCAATCTGTATTTACATGACAAGATTTTTAAAAATGGTACTGTATAATTATGTTTACAGTTTGAAGAAGCCATTTTTTTGTGCTGATGGTTTCATTGTGTTAGAATTTCAGTATGAGCTAAGCTACTGTGTGAAAGGAAAACCTGCAGCTTCTTGCTTCTGGAATTATATCAGCTCTGTTCTCTCCTCTGTATACCTGTATATATATATATATATATATATATATATATATATATATATTGATGAAGATATAAAATATGTAAAGAAAATATTTATCACTTCAAAAATATTTATTTCATTTTTTGTACTGTACAGTACTTTGAAACCTATACTTGTGTGGGAGATTGCATTTTGCATCTTTGTGGATGTGTGTGTGTGTGTGTGGGTAAAATTTTTCTCTGGATTCCAATATAACTTTCTTCTGGGAGATGGGGGTGGGATTTGGTAGTAATAAGAATAAGGGTAGAGAGAACAACCTGGTGATTGTTTTCCCATTACCCATACAAGGGGGGGGGGGGCACAAAAAAATGAAATAAAGCTTAGCCCTCCACTTTGCAATATCCCGAGCGTAGTTCTCATTCCTGACCATGTCCTGGAAACTTTCCAGGAACTTGTTCCAGATTGAACCTGAGAGCCTCCAATTTTTCCCATATATCCCCTTATACTGTTCCTCTTTGTATATACAAACAGGTTTTCACATTTATTTTACAAAAATTTTTGAATGAGTCAATATTTATGCAAAAAATAAATGTCATAGAAAATTGTGAAATAATTTGCTGTGAAGTTGCTTGAATTATAAAATCTACCTGTTTTCTATTTCAGTCCAGTATATACACTGATGAAACTGCAGACACTTGTTAGTGCATGAATTTGCAATGAACTTCTCATGGAGTTGGTTTGCATTTGCCAAGGGTTCAGGGCTAAGAGCAACTGGGTCAATATTTGCTCTCAAGACTTGATTTTTTTTCTCATCTATTTATTCTCTGAGAAAAAGACCATCCGTGATGACAGGTCAGGTAAACATCCCAGCAGAACAGGAGGGTATGCAAAAATACCCAGGAAAAAAGCAGAGTTTATATACAGGGTTCACCTGTGGGAAGTTGCTATTTAAAGTTTTCATCATTTAATGATACCTTAATTCAAAAGAAGGATTTTTCCATTAAAATTATTGCGAAAGAAAGTTTTCATACCATATACATTGGTACCATACATATTCTGGAATCTTTATATACACATTATTGAGCTTGGTTTGCTAAAACTTAATTGGTCTCAGATATAGTGGATTTTGTTGCAGGCAGTATTGACAGCAAAGAAATACTAAAAGAACTTTTGCAAATTTCAAACCTTGTGATTGAATATTTTTTGCCATGGATGCTGAAAAACTGATTTTTAAGTTATTATCATGGAATAAAATGTAAAATGTTTGTTCAGAAAAATATAGGAGTAGAAATATCCTTGAAATTTGGGGATTTGAAAGATTTCACATGAAAAATGTTTCTCATGAAAATGTGCTTGTATATACCTCTGTAAAAACTTTTTCTGTGGTTCTGCAGAACATTGTTTACATTTTGGTTTCTCAATTGTATTGATCATATGCACTCAATCACTCCTTTGGAGCTAAATTACAAATAAATCATCAAGAGCTAAATTACAAATAAATCATCAAGAGCTAAATTACAAATAAATCATCAAGAGTTAAATTACAAATAAATCATCAAGAGCTAAATTACAAATAAATCATCAAGAGCTAAATTACAAATAAATCATCAAGAGCGAAATTACAAATAAATCATCAAGAGCTAAATTACAAAGAAATCATCAAGAGCGAAATTACAAATAAATCATCCAGAGCGAAATTACAAATAAATCATCAAGAGCTAATTTATACGTAAGGCATTGCATGAAGTGATTTACACTGTTTATGCAAATTCTATATGCTGTAGAATGTATCATAGCTCCCACACTGGAATGGATCAATTCCATGAAAATGTTCACCCACTTCTTTTGCCCAGAACAGAAAAGTTGTTCACATGAGCGCTTTTATTCATTGAAACAGCGCCATCTATGCCAAGGCATGATGTTTCATTAATAGTGAATTATTTAAAAATGCCATTGCATCAGGTTATTTTTTTGGCAGCTAACCTGTATTTTATTTCATATAGGTAAGAATGATAAATAAATAAATAAAACAAAAAAAGAGACCTGAACCCTGATCATGATTGAATCACGGCTGAATCCCCTTGACCGGGTTCGGGAATATGAGGCATCGATTTTGCTTCAAACCAGGGGAAGGGGGGTTATTCACATTTGAGAGGAGAACCCGGCTCTTTTCTGCTTCTCTGCCCACAGCAGGAATAACCCCCCAAGCCTGGGTCAACACAATCTCAGGTCCCTCATACATGGTGTGCTGCTTTAACCTCCCCATGTCCAATCTTATGGATGCAGTTTTTTTTTAAATATTTTTCTTTAGTTATTTCTATGCATTAAATTTTCTCATCTGCGAGGAAGCACCACATGAACTCATCACAAGGTGCCATTTTATGTTAGACAAATTTATTTTTGTGTATATTCAACAGAAAAGCTTTGCAAAAAAGTAAGAATCTGTTCAGACAAGGAAGGTCAACTAAAAACAGAAATGAAAACCAAGTACAGTACATGCAGTTATTGTGTCAAATACAGTAATTTAATCAAATATTACAAAGCAATTCGAATTGCAGAAGGGAAAGATCATCCCTTAAAACATTTTTGAAATTTGTTGAACTCTCCAATGCTGTACTTTTTTATTATGTACTGTAGAATTTTTTATTTCTTATCTAGAATACAGTATTTGAAAAATCAAAATTTGGAAAAGTGGAACAAAAAAAGACCAAAAAATGCTGCATAAGTAATTTCTGAAAATAATAAGAGTACAGACTATGATTTGATGAACATCAATGAATATAACACACTTTTTCCACAGTGTTATAATGCTAAAGAGCTGGTTTTGTGTAAATTTTCAATAAAAAGCCTTCAATAAAATTTGACAAAAGAATGTCCCCAAAAATGATGGAGAATTCAAATGACTACAAATTTTGGCTTTTGGATTTTTGAATTTAGAGTGCCCAAGATAAACAAAAGTAAAATAGTAATAATTCCAAAGCCCTCGGGAATAAAAATTTCAGATTTAACTAAAGTGCCTTCTATACTTTGTGCAACTTAAAAGCGTAGTTTCATGTTGCACTCATGTTTTAACCACAGTAAAATAAAAGGATAATTAAACTGACCTTTTAATCAAACCAAAATGGTTTTCTATAAAGTACTGCATTCGATAACCTCTGCAAGTCCAAGTGAAGGAACTTGAAAAAATTCACATACAGTATCATGGCATTTTTGAGTAAGAATATTTATGGCCTGCTTTGTACGTGCTGTAGGTTAATAAATCAGAAATATTTTGTAGCATGACTTTTCAAGAGTTGACATTTTAAAGATGTTTCAACTGCAAGAATTTACTGATACAATGGCGCCATTTGCCACGAAACTTCTAAGAATCAGTCATTTATCATGCTGCTGAACCAACCCACAGAAGAGCTTACATTCGCACCCTGTGACCCTTTAAATGTCATTCCTACCGTTCGCGAATACGGTTCATTCCAAGGAGGATAGAGGTCGCTTGCGTATGAGGGACATGTGGTTTTGGGGTTGGTCACTTTTTGCACTGAACTCTAGTGCCGAAGACGGAAGAAGGAAGTAAGCACCCACGATCTCCACGAACCTCGACTTGTTGCGCAGATCTTTTCTTTGAGAAAGTGTGTGTGTGTGTTGTGCCTGGTGGTCGTGTCCGCATGCTGGTGCTTCGAGCTAAATTGCGATCATGGAGAAACGACACGGAAAAGATGCATTCATTGTGGAAATGAGTACGAGATTTCATCGCCTTGTTAGTGTTCATCAGGATGTTGATAGTTCTCATCTTCCTTCAATTTAGAGCGCTTGGCATTCTCCCGAATCTTGACTGCCCTTCGGTTGCGAAGCCCGTTCAACGATGAAGTTAGATGTGGACTTGCGGAATTGAAGGAAGAATTCGAAATCAGTGAAGATTTATATGTTCAAGAACTGCGTCGTGTCAGTCATGATGAATGCATTCGGCTTCTGGCGGAAAAGTGAGTTTCTTTCGAAGTATACAATGGCGTGCATGTGCTGAAATGAGGGATCTCTACAGTATCAAAGGTGCTCGGTTGTCATGGCTTCATGAAGGCCATGTAATGGTTCACCGGCTGATGAAAAGAAGAAGGAAAGGTAGACTTTGCTCTAAGAAGACATACGATGCCATCAATTTGAGAAAATCGAAGCATTTCAGTCAGAATGATGCGAAGAATGGCCTCACGTCCAGAATTTCAAGAAGTGACGTCAAAGCGAAGAAGAGGAAAGCAAATTTAGGTTCATACCCTTTTTCAAACATCGTTTTCCGCAGTTTCATGTATTTATTGTTTTTCTACAGCTGGATTAACAATGGAGCTCCAAGAATCTCTGAACTCCATCAAAAACAAAGGACATCAAATAGCGAATCACTCGTTCAGTAGCTCTGCGCTGGAAAGCTCCGAAGACGATCTGGTCAACTCTGCATTTCTCGATTCTAAAACGTTCGATCCTTCATTTGAGAAAATGTCGAAAGATTTTCGCCTCCTCAGTGCTCGCCGCAAAACATGGAGTGTTGATCAAATTGCAGAACGCCTTCGAGCGCGAACTGCATCTTTATTCGGACCGCATAATCGAGGTAACTTACCTGCTCTAAACGAGTGCAGTGTGATGATTCAAGCCAACCATGCGAAGCTCCTTGAGAATTTGGAAAATGTTCACGAAGACTACATCGATGGCTTCGATTTGGGTACTGTCGAGGTGAGGTATTATCCTGCAACCATTTTGGACTTCTTCAATTTCGTCTTATTTGCAGGAGACGATTGTTGATGACAACTTGGCTTTCGACTCAAAGTCAGACTGCGACACTAAAGTTACGGACCCACTTACTGCCGGCCCATTTGGTTCATTTGATCCGAGTCAACTGGCCTTGTACATGCAGCGTGCTGCTTTTACCGCAGGAGAACACAAGTTTGATGGAAGTGCTTGTGACGTGTCAACTCCAATCACTGCGTTGGATCTCAGCTTTGGCAATACCGGTTCAAATCTGAATTTTGGCGACGAAAGTGCGCTTGATGGTACAGCAATTGTGCTTCTGAGTAACTTCGTGAGGTTGAGCAGCGCAGGTAACCCCGAACTGAACGTGAATGACGTTTCGTTGATGCCGAATTCGCCCTCGCCTTCGGAAGATCCTGTGAATGTATCGCAATCAATCGATGATGACGTGGCGCCGTAGTGAAATGAGTCGCAGTCCCTGCGTTTTCCTGTGTGAATGTCTTTCTTTTGTTGTCATAACTGCGCGTTTTTCATTCCGAATTTTAGCGATAGTTACACTTTTTTCCGGTGTCGCATTTTCCTTTGAGAATTCAACGATGGAATTGTGAATTATTCGGCATGAGTGAAAAAGGGACCGTTCCGACGGAGCGAAGGGAAAAGTATTGCTTTTACGTGAGCGTTGTCTTGTTCTATTTTCACGCGTGTGATTACCGGATAATTGCAGAAAAAGACGTTTGTGGAGAGGTGCTCGTTCGTTTTTCTTTAGAAGAGTTGAAATCGATGTATGTTCATGCATTCACCGATTTTCTTGCGTGTTGCACATTGCTTTTGTGAGAATGGAGCTTTTGTACTTTTTGTGAATCTCGAGTTCGTTGCTTTTTCGCTGAAATGGGAAGAATCCTGTGGTCAATGATATAGAATTTATTTATTGAGAAAACATTGAGTTTTTCTTTCATCAATAGCGCGTTTGAATTTTGAAACAAGCTATAGAGAATTTCTGCGTTATTTTCCAGAAATTTAATTACCAACCATGTTGAATTGAACATGTTGACTGTTTCTTTGTCGCCTCTCGTAGAATTTCTGATGACGAAAGTTCCTATTCACCCTTGACATGAGGATGTAAATTTTCTCTCTTATCCAGAAAAAGGAAATTTGAGTGAACTACAAATGAACGCTTGTTTACAATATTTTTCTCTGCATGATTTTTATTGTCCCATGCAGTTTTCTCACCATGTTCTATGGGTTGTCTGCGATGTAATTCTCTTCACAACTTTTTCTCGACATTCGCACCTCTTTTGCATTGATTGTCCTCCTGTGTTACATGTACCAATTGGGAGCCTTGTCTTCAGAATTGTGATGCAACCTCATTTATTTTTTTGCGATGAGTTTTTGATATGAAGCATTTGTTTTCCTCGCAGAAATGTGCTGGTTCAATTCATTTTCCCCCTTAGGCTTAATATTATGATCAGCAATTTTTCTGGTGGAACTAAAGCTGGGAGTGAAAATGGTAAGTTCGCGATGATTGTAAACTGTTGTGATTATAGGTGAGGGTGTGCGAGGCAAAGAAAGGCCGAAAGCTCAAATATGTTTTGCCATTGGATGAGCGCGTGAAATAAAAATTAGAATTCGAAATGTGATGAATCAAAATTTTGTGTCGTGAAGTGCATTCTTCTATGGTAAACCCGACTGTCCGCTCGACTTAGTTAGCAACAGATGACTAAGATTGTGATGCTTTGGTTGGCGCCAGTGCACTGCTGTACTCACGTGCGAGTCTTGCTTATCACCGATGGTAAATTTTACTGTACTGAACTGTACAGAAGTCTAGGAGAAAATATGATGGATATAAATGAAGTTTTATGAAAGGTTTTATGATGCTTTCAGGGTCGTATCAAATTGTTGTGCAATCGCGAACATTTCAGTGCGATTTGTGTTTTCATTCGAAGGTTATCTACCGGTTCAGGAAGGCTGAAATCAGTGATGAGACTCGAATGAGATCCCTGAAGCCCTTAGTGGATGTGAGGGATGTATTTCAAGTTTTTCTTTTTGTTAAAATCGGTTTTTGAAAGGGGTGATTTGTTAGTATAAGCTCCTGTTAGGGTGTCTCGGCGTTGCGCGAGGTAACTTTTGAATTATTTCCCCGGAAAAGAAAATGTGTTGAGCATATTTAGCTACGCAATTAAGCCGTCGGGAAGAGACAAAAGTGACTACGAAAAGTTGTGATCTGCTGAAGAAAGTTCGGATTTCCTTTTGATGACCGCTGACGGGTTATCTACCTCCGGACGGTAAATGTTCGTGCTCCACTTCCCGCATAAGGGGTGCATTCCCAATTCTTGAAGTCACTCATGCACAACCTCAGGAGAGAGAGTGTTGGGTGCCGAGCGTGAGGGGATGGGGGGCACAGGGGAGAGGAGTTCTGACGGCGTGCGATCCAGCTCCGGCGAGAATGTGCCTCACCGAGGGATGTATTTCAAGTTTTTCTTTTTGTTAAAATCGGTTTTTGAACGGGGTGATTTGTTAGTATAAGCTCCTGTTAGGGTGTCTCGGCGTTGCGCGAGGTAACTTTTGAATTACTTCCCCGGAAAAGAAAATGTGTTGAGTATATTTAGATACGCAATTAAGCCGTCGGGAAGAGACAAAAGTGACTACGAAAAGTTGTGATCTGCTGAAGAAAGTTCGGATTTCCTTTTGATGACCGCTGACGGGTTATCTACCTCCGGACGGTAAATGTTCGTGCCTCAGCTTGTTATCAGTGTTCATATCTGGAATTCCTATCCTCTTTCGCGCCTGAGATACTACCTGTGTGTAATGCTAGCTTTACTTCCTTGTCTGTGAAAATGTGTGGATTTCGTTTAGATGAAGCGCACTGTGTTTAAGAGTGACCGTGCATTTTACGCAGAGTATTTCTGAACGCGTTTTATTTGTTTATTTTTAATCTCGGTTACAAATTCAAGTCGGAATCCGCCTCAGACAATGAGAAGTTCCGCGAAAACATGGACCCATCGACGCACGGCATCCGATGCTGTCATGTATCACCACCACCACCATCATCACCACCCATCCAACGACCACGTTCGCATCGTCATCAGCGACGACAAGGCTCACGATGGTGCTCCTCCTCCCGAACACTCCGGAGTACTAAGCAAATGGACCAACTACATCCACGGTTGGCAGAACAGATTCATGGTACTGCGCACCGGAACATTGTCGTACTACAAGTCAGAAACTGAGACGAGTATCGGCTGCAGAGGAGCCATTTGCATCAGCAAGGCCATCATCAAACCCCATGAACTGGATGAGTGTCGATTTGATGTTTCGCTCAATGATTGCGTTTGGTATCTCCGATCCGAGTCGGCGGAAGCGCGGCAGAAGTGGATTGAGGCTTTGGAAGCCCACAAGGTGAATATCTTCTTTTGAAATTACGTTTTATGTTCTTTGTTTCGAAGAAATTACGATGTTTTAGCGCACGAAGTGCATTTAATATAAGCCTACAGCTACCTGTGCTTTTCAAGAAATATTTATGAGTAATGATTATTGTTTAATTTTATGAATAAGGCCGAATCCGGGTACGGAAGCCAAGTGTCACTGCGAAGCCACGGTAGCAGTTTGTCGATCGCAAGTTCCACATTTTCCCGAGCTCAAGGACTTACGGAGAAATTGAATGAACTAGAAACCTACAGAGATATTTTGTGCCTCCAAATAGACAAATTGCAAGGGTATTTCGATGCTTGTGCCGAAGTCGCACCCTGGGAACCTGAAATAGGTTAGTGGGATATTCTAGTCTCGCACATACCGAATTTCTTTTTCATCGTCACGTGGGGACTTTTTCAGGAGACATTGAGGAAGACTCGGTGGAAGAAGGGGTCGAGGAATTCCTGGGTGAGTCGCACTTTTTAAAGATTATTTGTTTGTTTCTCAGGATTCGCGTCTCCCCCTTTTTTCCGGCTCTGTTCTGGTATGCGATCACTCGCGGAAAAACCGAATTTAATCGAATTCGGGATGTCATGCCTGATTATTATTTTTTTTTAATTTGTTCAAAAATGATACAGCATCACGTAATTTAGGTCATTGATTCAAATTTTCGGAAAGTGCTTTCCTGTTGAAAAACGTGTTGATATTTTAAAGTGAAATTGACAGGTTTCGTGGTGGATCGCTTACTAGAACTTTACCCATTTTTTTCTGTGAAGGAACCCTTTTTTGTTTTTCTTTGCTTGGATAATGGAATTCTTTTGAAAACGTGCCTTTCTTCAGGGCCGACGTTGCCGGTGGGGTTCAAGGAAGGGCTGGGAAAGCTGGACGTTCAGCCAGCCAATTTCCGCGGGGAATCGGCAACATTCAAGGTGCCATTTTGCCCATGGTTTTCCTCTGCTTGTTTGTGTTTTGTGCTAGTGTGTTATGTGTGTGTGTTTTATGTTGGGTGCGCGCATTCATTCATTTTGTCAGTTTATGTGTGTTCCTCCGCGTGGTTTAAGAGTGTGTGCGAGTGTACACACGAGTTTTGTTGCTTTTTTATTAATTGTATGCATGTGGATCGGTGGTGTTCTGCACCGTCTTCACATCGGTGGCCTGGTTTCTTTTCGTTATTTTTAAAGTTAATAATGCCTGGGATTCCTTCACTGCATAATGTATTGTGTGTTGATCCGAAGGTGTTGCGGTGTACTTGATATGATGTGTTTTGATGCCTGAAGGCGACGTCGAGCGCGATTCTCACCACTTTGGGACACTGCATCGACACCGTGGCCCAGCGAGAAGACGTGTGGCGGAAGCGATTGGAAAAGGAAGAGGAGAAACGGCGGCATCTGGAAGAGATGTGTTCTCAGGGACGCATTTTACCCACGGGTGACAAACGGCTTCTGCTCGGACCCGATTTCGAAGAAGGACCGCACAGTGCGTTGAATGAAGAAGAGTTCTTCGATGCCGTGGAAACCGGGCTGGACAAGATTGAAGAGGAGGATATGTGGAGGAAGCAGACAACGGAGAGGACGGAGCAGGCCCTGAATCACAAGCCCAGCGAGCCGTTGCAGGAACATCCCTTGTGGCCAGTTGTGAGCTTCTATGTACCATATTTACAGGAATAAAAGAACCTATTCAAACAATTTTTTTTTAAATTTTATAAGCTCAGAAACCAGAAGAACGTAGAAAAATGAAGCTAGTTTCCATATCTTCAGAGCAACTTTCAACGATTTTGGCCTAATTTATCGATGTAAAATTTCCAAAAGTATGAACATTGAGAACGTGACTGATTTATGATCGTAGTCTGCGTCCGTAATTCACAGGATCTAGATTCTAGAGCATTTGCAGTAATACCAGCAAATTTCTTCTCCACTGCGCGTATTCGTGGCTTTTTGCATTTTCTTGAAGAATTTTGATTTATTTTGGCAATTTTAAATTTAGTGAAAGGAAGGCATCTTCTTCTTGGGTCTTGCCCAGAGTTTGTTTAAGAAAAAGTTGCGAAATTATTTGCATTATTATTAGGGAGGTACGATTTATCGCAAATAACGCAACTTTTTTTGAGACGCAGCTGTTCAATTGAGTGCAGAATTAATGCAGGGCTATGTTCAATCAAGGAACGCAATTTTAGCACAACGAAAGCTCTATTGAGAAATGCGGGTTACAGTACCGAATTTCTGCCAATTCTGGTATTTCCGAATTCATTCACAAACCTTGTATATTTTGTCAGATTAATTCTACTACGAAAGAGCAGCTGAAATACGCGCTTTCCGGGATCGAAGACGGAGTTTGGAACCTGTTTGTGAATGATGGGCCCTTGCGGTTGTACGAAAGGAGTGAGATGGTGGATGGTCTACCAGTGGATCCACTGAAGGCGCTACACACTGTCAACGGGTTCACTGCCAAGGAATTGTGCCACATATTCTTCTCTCCAGAACACCGCTATGAGGTTGACTGTGAGTGTTATGATCAATTTTATTTTTCTGATGAAACCATTTTTTGACTGGCTTTTCACGGGATCCCCTGCAGTTACTGTTGTAACCATGAACATAGTGGAAAAACTGGCAGAGAATTGTATGGTGTTCCACCAGACCCACAAAAGAGTGTGGCCTGCTACCCAAAGAGACTCCCTGTATTTCTCCTACATGACCAAGGTGGAGGATCCATTTGTGCTCGAGGAATACGCGAAAGAGAAAGGTTTCAAAGACTGTTGGATAGTGTGCAATCATTCGATAGACCACGAAGGTGCACCACCGGTGAGTACTTGCATTTTTTTATTCATCTTAATGTCATTCGGCGAAATATTGCGTGGTTTTGTTATGTTTCGCAGCCTGGACAGTGTATCAGAGTCAAGTTGACTGCTTGTATGGTTGGGATGACTTACGTGGATTGTCCACCTGGCGAAGAACTAAAAAGAGAGCATTTGACGTGCAAACTTATGTATTGTGCTATTGGTACGTGTCTGGAATTGATGCTTTTGTCTCGTCACCAAGTTTTTTTTGCGTACGATTATTTCATTCTGTTGCATTTGCAGTGAATCCTGGTGGATGGGTACCGGTTGCTGCGATGAAAACAGTGTACAAGCGAGAGTACCCACGTTTTGTGCGCACATTTGTGGAACTGGTCGTCAAGAAGACCAAAGGCCAAGGAATCATGCTGTGACGATTTTGAATGGGGATCAAAGCCCGGGGCGTGGTTTCAATGGGGGCATTCGATATCCGTGGTTTTGTATCTTTTTTTCGCGCACAGAACCGTCCTTGTAATCGAACATTCAAATGGGTGAGGTCACTTTTGATGTACATCTTCCGAGAGACTTCCTTTTGCTTGAGTAAGCTGTTGGAAACAAAAAACTTCAATGGTGACCGTACCCTTAAACGTGTGGGGTGGGGAGTATTTTCAAACCCGCTTGCATTTATGGGAGAAAAGTTGCAGGAAAATACTCAGTGTTATTCCTTTTTTTTGCGCTTGAGGCGATTTTCATGGGCTGACATGGTTTGAGAAGTTCTGCTGCATTGATTCCTAAGCACTGCTGATGCTGAAGTGCCTCTGCTCTACATTATTTTTTGCTGTGAGTTTGTTGAAATGAAGCATTTGTTTTCCTTGCAAAAATTATGGTGGTTCAATTCGATTTATTTTCGTCAGGGCAACCTAATTTTTCTGGTATAACTCCCAGTGTAATCCCTTTTAATCTGTTGGTACTGTACAATGTTAAGAGCGAGAACGTAGCATAGACTGGCTGAAAGCTCAAAAATATAGGATGAGGTCAACCAGAGAAATCAAAATTATGTGTGTAAATTCAATTATTTATATAAAAGTTGTGTTTAAAAGCTTGACAAATTATTGCTAAGTATCTCCTGAAATATTTTTAAAGGTTCACATGCATATGAATTTCACTCTGCGAAAGTACAAATCCAAAGCTTGTGATGCGTTGAATAGCGCCAGAACTCACGTGCAAATCTCGTGCGTCATTGATGGTACATGTAGTGTACTGTAAAGCGTCGTCTGGCGAAGTTTTCAAGCATGATGGGATGTCGTGAGAGATACAGTATTGTATAGATTCTAGTGCGGTTTTAAGAGCGAAACTAACGGTACTGGAGAATATTTTCCGTGCGGTATTTACTTTCCGTTTCACGAGTGATTTTATGTGAAGTATATCTGCTGTTTCAGGATGGCCAAGTCTGTGATAGATTCAAATGAGATCTCGGAAGCAGTAGTGGATGTGTTATGGCACTTGGATCCTCTCATGAGGTCACCTGTGAGCACCAATTTGACTCCCGAGGCGATGCTGATGTACCTTGAAGAATCTGATCCGCATTTCACACGATTGGCTTTTCGTCGCCTTCTAAAAACCGCCGCCGACTCCTTGAAACCACATATGGAGGAACGCCTTTCGAATTCACAGATGGTGAGCATTCAGACCCCAGAAGAACGAGTTGCTCGGGAAATTCTGTTGTCCCCGCAATTCCATCACCTGAAGGCAGATTTGGTGAAGAAGATGATGAAAAGTTGTACGGCACTAAGGGATGCACTGGAAACGATTCCGTCCATGGAAAGGCGATCTGTTCCTCGCAGCAGTGAGCCTGTGTTCGATATTTCTCTCTCCGCTTTGGACCAGTCCGCGCTGCTGTCGTTGCCTCAAGACCAATACTCTCAAATCTTGAAGAACTTGAGTCACGGGAATGACGGCGTGAAGCTCTCCGCATTTGCTACGTTGATGTCGATTCAGACTTCCGACATCCTATCGTCGAAAGACTGGATATCCATTAGAAACGAGATCCAAAATTGCTGCATGACTGGCAACAACGCTGTCTTTGATAGTGTGATCAAGTTCCACTCGAAATTACTTCTCTGTCCCGATTTCGTCCCCGTTAAGGAAGGTTACGTGAGTTTGCTAGAGATTCTCTCAAAGTTTTTCTCTTTCTTCGAACGAGAAAACACGAGCAGGTTTTGGACGAACGGGTTTGATTTCAGCGAGAACCCGTGGCTTATTCGATGTTTCACCGTGGCGAAAGCTGCGAATGATTTTCAAAAATCTTGTTCTACGAGTTGGTTGAGAATGCCAAGTTCGGTTGTCGTCGAAATCATAGACAATACGTTCGATTTACTTTCTTATGAAGGTGATTGGAACACGAGTTTGTTGCAAATGCGAAAATTTGAACCCATCGTTCTATTTGCTTGCGTTGATCCTAAAGCGAAATTCCTGAAAAGGTGGCTTTGGGGAATCTTTCAACAGAAATTAGTTCGCGGTAAAGTAACGAACTGTGAAACATTTATTTCGCAAATGGTGAAATTCTTGATCACTTCGAATAAGTTATCCTTGCCGAATGATCGCTTTGGTATCCCTGGGAAATCCAGAAACGATTTCGTCACTCCGACTGCAATTGCCGTTTGCTTAATAAGTTTCGCGATTAATTTCTCGTCACTTCTATGTTGTAATCGTCTGATCATGGAGAGTGTCTTGCCTATTCAAATATCTGTTCCCGCGAAGAACCTCAGCGTGAACCCAGGTAACATTGTGTCCTTCCTCATCAAATTCTCATGCTGCAACAACTCATCCAACAGGATAGTGATTGATCTTCAGTCGGAAATGGCGGAAAATGTCTGCGAAATTGCATTGTCCGGTTCAAGAATGAACAGATCCGTGATATTTTCCGACCAGTGTGTTCAAGCCATGAGCGAAGCTTTGGCAAAGAAAAATCGTTCTAGTCATAATCTGCGGAATCTTGCCAAGATTCTAAGCAGTGCTGTCTCGTACAAACAGTTCGTAGGTCGATTGCCCGAAGAATTTTGTAAAGTTGTTTGTGTTCTGTGCAAAGAATCATTGTCGAGTAGAAGTCTGAGCCCCGAAAATGCAGACATATCCTTTGAACTCATTGACGCATGTGTGAGTCTGTTGCCAAGTGAAAAACAATCTTGGACTAGTGTGAAGCTGGATCGAGCTTTAGTCGAGTGTCGTCGTAATTTGGATAGGACTTTCATTGGTGTCCTACCAAATGACGCGAGAAGGGTGAAGATCGAGCGCAAACTCAAGTCTGCGATGTTGGCCTGGTCCCGAATCATGAATGTCAAGTGCTAGTAAAGAAACTCCGTCCAAAATTTTGTGCACGCAATCATGAAGGGGATGATTCCCCCCCCCCCCCCCTATAACCAAAATCGGTTGATTTAGTTGTCTCAACTAAACGCCTGTGTTCGCTGTTTCAGGATAAAGTATGCTTCAGTGTAAATAGCTTCTGAAATGGAAGACAAAGACAAGAATGTCGGGAAACCGGTCTTCTTCCAGTTACCTACTGCGCAGATCGTCGATAGCAAATGGCTAGTGACTGCAGCCAGTGGCCAGCAGCAACGATTTTACGCGATTCAACCAACGGCGGCATTGAGTGGGCATTTTTTGACAAATTCCGAAGTGGAAGACGACGTGAATGTAGTGCTTGCTCTTCCCATTCCGCAGCAAGTAAGTAATTTACCCGAGTCCCGACTGACGTTGCTGAATGCATTTATAATTTGTTGATGTTTTGTGATTGTGAGGTGCTCTACACAAGTGACAGGGTTACGACAGAAACCCAGACAGAGCTGGTTGACGTTTCGACACACGATCACTCCAATCCTGGCTCCACGACCAAAACTGTGTTTGAGTGTGACTCTTGCAGAAAAACGTTCAAGCGTATCGATAAGCTGGAGGCCCATCGAAAACTGCACACCGGCGATTTGCCATTTCAGTGCGAACATTGTAGCAAAGTGTTTCCCCGTGCTGATAAATTGCGGTATCATTCCATGTTGCACACGGCTGAAAAAACTTTCCAGTGTGATCAGTGTGAAAAGGCCTTCGCGAGGATTGACAAGCTGAACCGACACAAGGTGGGTAAATTTTTCGCGGTGCCACTTGGATACAGTACTTACACTCGTCTTTGTTGGCTTTTGTTCTCGTGAGAATTATTTTTACCTTACTGCGTTTGTAAAAATATTAATGGTGTAAGTCACTTTTGCCTTATGTAATTAAGTACGTTTTCGGAGTACTGTACTAGAGATCAACTGGATTGAATGATGTTCGAAGATCTGTTCTTTTTGTTCGTGGCTCTTTAGTCGAAGTTTTTTTTTTTTTTTTTTAATCCACAGCGGATTCACAGCGACGTTCGTCCATTTGTGTGCAACATGTGCTTGAAAGGTTTCATCACCAGGGACAAATTGAATCTGCATACAGTGAGTTTATTTTCGACAGCACCTCGCTGGGTTCGATTTCTTTTAAGTCGGGCTTGATTCGGTGAACAGAAAATCCATACCGGAATACGGCCATTTGTTTGCGAAGTGTGTCAAAAGGGATTCATCACGGCAGACAAGCTCAAGTGGCACACGAAAATTCATTCGAGTGTCCGACCTTACGTCTGTGACGTGTGTCTCAAGGGTTTCGTCACACCAGACAAGTTGAGACGACACAAACAAACTCATTCGAAGGACCGGCCGTTCATTTGTGAAGTTTGTCACAAAGGTTTCGTGGCGCCAGATCGACTTAGAATGCACAAGGTGAAACAATTGTGTACTTTTTGTTGTTAGTTGAAACCTTTTTGCATCGGTGTATTCAGTGATAAATTTCAAAACCACTAAGTGATGTTTTTCTTGTTGAGGAATTTTTTTTCCAAGCTCTTCCTTGTCTAGTTCTTGATGCTTTAAGCCTGACGTCCCGAACTTCATGTTCATAGTCTCTTGAATGCTGTCATATTTTGTAAGATTTAATTCAGATTTCCGCATGGAATCTCAATTGATTTCTCCGTCACGCAAGTCATTGAATGCGCCAAGAGAGTTTGTTTGGTATTTTTCGATTCGAATGATCATTTTTTTTTTTTGCTAAGAAATGCTGCAATTTAAATTGAAGATGTGTTCAAATTTCTTTTAGAAAATTCACAGCGGCATCCGGCCGTATGTATGTGATATATGTCAGAAGGGGTTCATCACAAACGATAAACTGAAGATGCATCGAGTGAGTCCACATATCTTGGGATTTTTCTCCTTCTTCTAATAGATTGCAATATGGATTTTTTTTTGGAACAGAGAATTCATTCTGGATTGCGCCCTTATGTGTGCGACGTCTGCGAACGAGGTTTCATCACTTCAGACAAGCTGAAAGCTCACAGGGTGATTAATCGAATCGATTTTTCGTTATTTTCATTTATTTTCATTTATTTTGTAAATTTTTATAGTTTTTAATGATTTTTTGTGTGTTGATTTTCACAGAGGATTCACACTGGAGATCGTCCTTACACGTGTGAAGTTTGTCAGAAGACTTTTATAACTTCTGAACGTTTGAGAATTCATCGGGTTAGTTGTGTTTTGTTGTTGTTGAAGGAACCTGAGTTGTGTGTGATATTGGATATTCTCGTTGTGGCGTTGAATAATTTACGCGTTTTTTGTTTGCTTAGAAAATCCACAGTACTGTGAGGCCCTTCAGTTGTGAAACTTGCAGAAAAGGATTTGTCACTGCGGAACGACTCAAGATGCATGTGAAAATTCACAGCAATGTGCGGCCATTTGTTTGTGAGACGTGCTGCAAGGGTTTCGTGACTGCGGACAAACTCAAGTGGCACCTGGTGGGTTTATTTCAGACGAGGCAAGAAAAAAAGGCTGTTTTTGCGTCAGTTTTGTATTTTACAGAAAATTCATAGCGGGATTCGTCCTTTTCTGTGTGAGGTTTGTCAAAAAGGATTCTTGACCGCTGACAAACTCAAGTGGCATTCCGTGAGTTGATCTCTCATTTGTTTGATGTGTTTCTTGCAATTTAATTTTTAATTTTTGCGCAGAAAATTCACACTGGTGTGAAGCAGTTCATCTGCGAAGTTTGCCAGAAAGCTTTCTTTACTCCGTACAAGCTGAAGTGGCATATGGTTTGTATTTTTTTTTCATATTTTTACATTCTGTAATTCTGGTTTGACGCGGAATAATTTCGACAGAAGGTGCACAGTGGGAACCAGCCTCACGTTTGTGAAGTTTGCTTGAAATCGTTCGTGCATTCTGACAAGTTGAAGAGGCACAGAATGATTCACAGTGGAGAAAGGCCTTTCACGTGCGAAATTTGTTGCAAAAGTTTCACGAGGTGTGTTGCAAAGAAAAGGTTCAATGAAATCTACTGACGATTCTTTTTTTGTTTTTCCTTGCAGGTCCGACAAATTGAAAGACCACATGAAATTGCATAAAGGCATTATCAAACAAGAAGAAATGTCGGGAATCGGTCTTGCCGAGGAGATTATGCGTGCTGATGTTATCCGAGTTGTCACTGACAATTTGGAAACGAAATTAGAGTCTGAAGTCAAGACCGAAACACCTCTGGTTCAACTAAGTATTCTTACTCAGCCAGGTTTGGCTGAAAGTCATTGTGATGAAGTGTTTTGATGTGTTATGGTATTAAAACATTTTTGGATCAGGTCATTCCGTAAACGTGGCTGGTTTTTTGTTGTGGAATTGATGTCTTGAATGGTTAAAACGTTCATTTACTAAAGGTGCGATTTTTGATTGTTTGCTGTGGAATTCGGGAGAAGTTGACTTGGTTTCCTGTTTCGAGTGTGAACTCATTTGTTATGAAAATCGGCTCTTCATCGATGAACTGAGCGTGTGTGTGTGTGTAAAAGGTTGTTTTAGTTTTCCATGTTATTTGAGATCCAGCCACGAAACTCTTCATGTTTATGCATTGCACGAAGAAAAACAAATTCATGAACTGTCTTTGCGGTATGAAATTTTTGTTCTACGATTCATTTTCCAACGTGAAGAACGATTTTTATTTTATTTTTCAGACAACATGCTCTCTTGAAGGAAATTTTTCCGGTGAATTTGAGGCGAAACGCGCGACTCTGAGTGATATTTTTTTTCGTTTACTGGGATTCGACGATGGGGAATTTATTGTCCAACTTTTTCCAAACCGGAACCTCTTTGTTGTCTTCTTCAAACAATCGCGGAGTGTCCGAACAAACCAAGAGCGTTGTTCGAGATGTATTCGATGCCCTGAGGGCGAATCCCAGGATCACTGCTCACAGACTCGAAGGACTCCTCATGCAAATTCCCAAGGTTGACTCTTTTTTCGCATTTTTTAGTTTATTTGACACTTTTTTCAAGATGGAGATTGATGATGATGTGTTGCAGAATGAGAATTTCTTGCTGGTGAACAACGAGGAAGGCTATAATCTTCTGCAAATATGCGTCGGCATTGCGAACATGGACATGGTCAAGTGGATCCTCACTAGGAACCCGGATTTGAACCGTTTCACGCAGTGTTCACTTCCTCTTCACATTGCGTGTTATAAGGGGTAATTTCTGGCATTTCCCGTTCCCAAAGAACTTGATTTGATCTTTTTTTTTCACCATTGTGAGCAGGTTGGACGATTGTGTTGAGCTCTTGATGAAGCATGGGGCTAGGATCGACGTTGAGGCCAGGATGTGCTGGCCTGGACCTCATTTGCCAAATTGCGAACAAAGAGGTGGGTGCTATTTTGTGCAATTCCTTTTTATTTCTGGAAGGGTCGTCAGGTTTCGCTGAGATTGTGCCAAAGAACAGCAATTTTAAGTAACGGTTATGTCTTGGTGAAGATAATCACTGTGTTGGGCTTGGGATTTCTTTTTTCTGTAGACAGGTGAATTTTTTTTACTGTTCAGATTGCAAGTAAGAATGGTTTAAAAGGTGAATTAAGTGAAGTACAAGATCAACTGTGGGAATTACTTTGAGAAATTCCAAGAGAAAGAATGTTGTTTTGGTTGATCAATTCCTCCAAATATTGATAATTTCGCACTGAGAAATCATCCTTGGCAAGGAATATTGAGAAAAATTTGGGAAATGGTAAATCAACACCCGTCTATTGAAACCCCAAAAAGGTTTTGCCCGTGTTATTCATTCCGAGAAAAATGATCATTCGATGATGTAGAATTTTGTCACCAGATGTGCGAAAAAATAATCTGATCAAACACAAAATCAAAATTTTTGCACTTCAGGGAGAAATTTGTGACGTACTGTCAAATGAAAAGAAATTCTGATTGTTGACAGGAAGTTTTTTTGCAGTGTCTTGAAAATCTGGAGACAATTTTAATGAATTCAGAATTTCCGGAGACGCGCGGCAATGGGACAACCCTCATATGATGTGTTTATTTAATTTTGTTTGTGCATTATAATTTAAGCCCATTTTCTTGTTCATGATTGTTTGATTATTCTGTTCTCGAGGGGATGCATAATTTTATTTTTATTTCCTGCGTTTAGTGAATCAAGATGATTTGGTTGACCAGCAAGTGCCAGTGACTCATGGTGGCCCACAGCACGGGTTCTGGGGCCAGCAAAGGAGAGGCTGCGACAAACTACAGAGTGCCATATGCTATGCCATTGATGGAGACCAGGTTGAGACCCTGGAGCTGCTGATGCAGGTTTGTGTGCCACCCTTGCACAAATACGAGTGTTGAAATGGTTCTCCCTGTTGTTTTTTTTTTTTTTTTTTTTTTTTTTTTAAAAGGAAAAAGAAAAAAAGGGGGTAATGACTTCACAGAAGGCCTGTTGTGTCATCTTGTAAAGCTACTTCTATTTTCGATTGGAAGTGGTAAACCTCACTTTCTATTGCGATTCTTCCAACTGCATCTTCACCGAGATGGAGAAAACCTAAGCCGTCATCCTCATGTTGTTCAACCAAAGAATTCCCGATTATGCGTTTTCGGGAAGAAAAAACGAAGGAAATTAATACTGGTGTTAGAGAATAAAGAATTTGGACTCGTCGATCGCTGATACTGGAGGTAGTGTACCGTACATGATTTACAGGTTTAAGAGAAAAAATGGCTGCTTTTTCGTAGATCTCAATATATACGGATGCACTTGAGGTCGTGAGAAGGTGAGCTGTGAAATGTTGAAGCTATATTGATTAAAAATGGAAGCTGGAACAAAAACGTGCTGCATACTATTTTGTTTATGTGTTTTTACGAACCGTAAGTTTGATCATTTCCCCTGTTAATCTGCGCGTGGATTTCATAGCATGATCCTTATGGTTAACAGAAACGAGGCGAACTGAAATACTTTGCATTTTTCGTTTGTTTGTGCTCGGGCTTTGGTGTCAAAGAAGGAAAAATTTTTCTAGGATATATGATGGTCGCGGTTGTTTTTTTTTTTTTTTTTTTTTTTTTTGCATTCGAAAGGAAGAAAGAAAAAAGGGGGATAATGGTGTTGACGTGTTTTGTTTTTGGGGGTTGTGCAGCAAAGCGAGGACCACTGGTTCCCATGGCATGGCAAGCGGCCCTTGCTGCACATTGCGTGCGAGCGTGGGGCCTGGTGAGGGTCTTTTTTCTCTCTCTTTTTTTCCAGTCTTTCCTAATTTTTTTTCGGGAATTATTTTTATATATTTTTTTAGATCTCTTATTGGTGATTTGGTTGTCGGGTGGGAGGGTGTTCGCTGTGTTGTTCGATTTGCGTGTTGTGGATTCGAATCCCGTGTGGTTTTCTGGTTTGTTTTGCAGGAGTTGTACGAGGTATCTTGTCTCTGAGCGGTCGGAGGAGATCAATCAGTGCTATGACGAGTATTATCCGATTCATCAGGTGAGACGCTCTTTATTTTTTTTTAATGCATACAAGTGGTGGCCCTACGTGCGGATGATTCGACTTTGGACACTTTGAACTTGAAAAGTCTGCACCGACGTTTGGACGATGTTTCGAGAAACGGACACTTCGTCAGCATTTCTAGAAAAGGAAAAAGTGTAGTTTTTTAAAATCTCTCTTGAAAAATTGAGCTGTTTATGTTCAAGAATTGAAAATAAATTTGTGAGAATTGTAAATATATTTTCTGAATTGAAAAATAAATTTAAAAAATTTAAAATATATTTTAGATTGAAAGAAATGAAAAAATTGAAAATGAAGTTGTGAAAATGGAAGATGAATTTTTCATAAATTTTAATATTCTTAATCCAAAACAACCTGATTTTTTATCATTCATGCAAGGAATAGAGAAAATCGCGCTATTTTCTGAATTCTGGTATCTTTTGAAAAAATGGAGCCATTTATGTGCAGAAATTTTAAAAATTCATTTCTGATAAATTTGTACTGATTCATTATGCGGACCAGGCTAATTTTGTGCTTCTTATGTAGAGTATTTTTAATAATCTTTTGCACAGAATATGCAGACTTGCCCTTATAATTTTCTTTTTGGGCTATTTTTCTTGCGGCTGTGTGGTTTTCTTTCAGTACAGTTTCTTTCTGTATCTTGAAGTTGAGCTAACAATTTTTTGGAAAAATTTTCGTAATTTTGTATTAATGGGAGAACGAATTCAAATACACTTTTATTAAAGTCTATAGGAAAATGGGATCCAACATGCGGATTTTTTGACGTAGGGACAAGTACATCCGCATCTCGGGGCCCCAGTGATAGCTTGCTGAATATTTGCTTTCAACACGTGGCATTTTATTTTGGCAGGCGGTGTTGCATGACCAGAGGTTTCTGGATCTGTTGATTCAGTGTGGCGCAGAGACCACAGTGAGAACTGCGACGCAGCAGATGACAGTTTTGCATATTTTATTCCTCCTTGGGTGGAAGTCTGCTGAGGAAACCCTGAGCACACTGAAGGTCTGTTTTTCTTTTCTATTTTTTTTAACTTCAATTATATTTTGAAATTTGTTTTCATGACTGTGATGATTTTGATGTAGTTGCTGTTGGATCATGGAAGTCGGGATCAGATTAATCAGGCTGATTCCCTGGGCAACACTCCGTTGCATGCGCTGATTGTAAGGTGTGCATTGGAGGAGTCGAGATATGGATACGCTTATGACTCACCCATTCAACCCTGGAACAAATGGGACATGTTGCATTTAGTCCGGTTTCTCCTTCAGGTGCGTTTTTTCTTTTTTTGTTATGAAGTCAAACTTCGAAGGACCAGCCGAAAAAAAATGGACTTGGAGATTTTTACCAGTTGGGGAAAGTTCGCTGGGGTGAATAGAAATAATGAATCACAGGAATTTGAACTTTATGATATGAGGTGACAGGATGTTGAACTTGGATGCAAGAGTTCGTTTCAATTTTTTTTTATGAAACACGTCAAATAACACTTTGTTGCTTTCTCTGTCTTGGGTTCTCAGAATAATTTCCCATAGTCCTCCAGAAATCGGAGTTGAGGTTTAAATATATTAAAAATTGTACTTGTTGGGGGCTAAGCAAAATTTTGACGTGGGAAGGTTTTCGTTTTGAGGAAATTCAAGTTTTCATAAGGGAGATAATGGTTTTGACGGATAATGGCTCGAGATACAGACACTTGGCCAACATTTCTAAAATATATAAATCTTGAAATTTTATTTCTTTATCTATTAAAAAAGTGAGCTATTTATATTTAGAAAAAAGGAAATAAATTGTAGAACTGTATTCTAAATCGTGACGGAAAATCACGCGGACCGCCAACATTTCGTATTGAAAAAAAAAAAAAGAATTGATTGAAGCAGGAATAAGAAAATGTAGTGAAAAAATTTTCCAATATTAAACCACTAAAAGAAAAATCGTGAAGTATTTTTTTTAATTGCAAATTTCTCTTCCTGTTTCCATTATTTTCCCATAATTACTGTGCTATCTTTCCAGAATGGAGCTGGTCCGAGCATAAATCAAGCCGGGAATTCCGCATTGGCTTGCGTGTTCCAGAAAGTGAGGGATTGGGAGTTCCGGTATGAATTGCTCGACATGTTATTGCAGCACAAAGGTATGATGACCTTATTTGACGAGGATTTTTTCGCATAGGCGAGGTCAATTTTATAAATTGGAAACCCTGTTGCATTTGAAGGTGATCCGAATGTTGTTGGGAGAGACGGATCAGTTCCATTGATGGTGTGCTTGGTTCCTTTGATCAACAAAGACAGTCCGCAACATTTCACTCATACCATGAAAGTGTTTTACTTGAATTGCGTCAAGTTGATGTGTAAGAAGGGTGCAAATCCCAATTGTTGCACCAGGTAAGTGCTTGGATGTTGAAGAGCTTCTTCTTGATGGTGAATTCTTGTGTGACGTTTTTTTTTTTTTGCAGATCAAATTTGAGCCCTTTGCATGTGCTGATGTTCTCTGTGAGTGAGAACCTGACCTTGAGGTGGAATGAGGAGAAGAATGAATCATTCCAGGTAAGTGTACTCAATAAAAAGAAGAATTTGTTGTCTCCAAATTCGCTTGGGGAAAATAAAGGAAAGCTACTTCAATTTCTAACAAGTAAATTTACTGGAGTCTCAGTCACCTCAGTGATGTTCTCCCATACCTGAACAATTAATTGTCACTTGGCTTGAGCATAGATACAAGATTACTGGTGGTCCTTCAACATGTAACTTGCTTTAATCATTTAAATTTTCAAAATTTGCCAAAATGTCCAAGTTTGCCTGGGCACACCCAGATTACAGGTTTTCAAACATGTGATGTTCTCTAATCATGAATATTTTCCAACTCTCATTGTCATGAGAATTAATTTTTTATTCCAGGATACTCCTGGAGTATGCCTTACCTAGGCAGGATTTAATCCAGGGTATTTCCAAGTTAAATTCAAGTAAAAAGACAGTTTCCAACAACTTTTTCAGTAGACTTCCATGTAACCTAAAATTTGGTTAAAAATTGAATGCCGGCGTAAGACACACAAGCCTTTCCTAAGGACTGAAAATTAAAATATTTTGAAAATAAAATGCATTAAAATTTGAATTTTGAATTGATTATTGTTCATTTACATTTTCAAAATGTCTGTAGAAATTGGGTAAAAATTCCTTGTTGGAATTACATTCTGTATCCACAGTATTTATAGCATGATTGACATTATTATTTTTTTTGCAGTTTCTCCAAGACCTGCTGATCGTGCTTCTGGAGCATGGCTTGGACCCGAATGTGCGATTTTCTCAGCGGAACCCGCATGTGCTGTTTGCCCTTGTTGAAATGGCGTCGAGGAATGCGAGGAATCCTCCGGATCTTCACCCAGTTTGCGAATTGACTCGCACTTTGTTGTTGTATGGAGCGAATCCGAATGCTTGCTGCCATTTGCCGCAGCTTGGGGAATGTCAACTGCCTCCTCCTGCCGTCGTCGCTGGACGTCCGAAGGAATCTAGTTTCTTGAAGAGGTGATTTTTTGGAATCAAGTGACTCCTTTTTGGGACCATTTTTTTATCATTCAAAGTTGACGATTTATATCTTTTTGCAAAAATTTCAATTGTTTTCTCACTCGAGGTTGTTTTATGAGTGACTATGGCAGCCATAATGTGGTTTTTTTTTAAAGACTTGCTACGTGTTTATTCTGAATGATTCAAGATGCAATTGAATTAGGAACTTCGCGAAGTTGAGTGACGCATCAAAAGTCATTTTGAAAACGTTTTTCCGGTGCCGTCATATGTTTTAATCGAAATTTGAAGATTTCCCCAATTTCTTGGCAATTTTCCTTCTCTTAATTTTAAGCTTGAATGTAACATTTTTATTGTTGAGCCTTCGCCAATTGACTGTTTATCTCTTTGTTTGATGCTTCTTCAATTTCTTTGAACTAACGAATATTTCGTGTGGACATTCCTTTTTCACGAGTGTTATTCAGTTATTTTTATTTTGTTTTAAGGCTGCACCAAGGTGGACATTATGCCCTCGTTACGTATGTGCAATGGTTGTTGAAGAAGGGAGATGCATTCTTGGTTGGTGGACCCGCGGAAGAGGTTGAACATTACATGCGACTGGTGAATCTGTATTATGCTTCTATGAGCCACCAGGATCTGAGCAGGTTTGTTGTGTGCATTTCCACTCGTCTGAGTTGCATCACTTGCGTTGAGGGTGTGACTTTTTTTTGGTATTCCGTGAATCTTTGAGCTGTCGTTTCTTCTCAATAAGTCCTTGGTTTGAGAATCAGATCCGATTGAAAAAAGAAATGAGTAAGCGAAAATGTCGCTTTCTGCGTTGTCAGTATTTTTTATTAGGAAAAGTTACGTTTAATCCTTGTGAAAATAAATTTCCGAAAGCATGTAAAAAATCTGACGAGATGTTGATAAAATGAATAATATGCCTTTATTAATGATCATTAAAAACTAATAATGAAATCTTCGTTATTCATGTTTTCAACATCTCTTCAGATTTATTGCATTCTTTTGGACATTTTTTTTCACAGGGATTAGACGTAACTTATCCTAGTAAAAATTCTGACACCACGAGAAGCTAGATTTTTTTTTTACCTGAAGTGCCTTGCAAATTTTTTTCAGATCAGCAAACAGATAATTACAGTCCAACCAAGAATGGGGAGATTATTCCCTATTCTAATTAAACAAAAAAAAATAAGAATAGGGAGGTTTTCAATGCATTTTTTCCACGGGAATTCCGACAGGGACTGAATTGGAAAGAAATCGACGGAGGGTGGTTTGAGAAACTTAGTTTCAATCGTATAACATTCTTCAATGTTACTGTACGTCTCTTTTGAGTTTGTCAATTATGTTGAGCATTTCAAAAATTTCGCGTGATTAATGCTTAATTTTTTTTTTTTTCGCTTGACAGGTGCTTGAAAGCCCTGCAAAACGTGGCAAGTTTGGCCCCTGCGACGAAAGGGACAGCATTCCTGGCATCTCGACTCCGCCAACTACATTCCACGCCGCGGAGTTTGAAAATGAATTGCCGAGTGGTCATTTACAAATCTCTGAACAGGAAGCCCGGAGTTAATGCCTCTAGATTACCACTTCCGACTTCCTTGAAGGAATACATTTGCGCCCTGGACCCTCGATGATGACGTGTCTGCTAATGTTTTTTTTTGTTGTTTTTAATTGAATTTAATGTTTGCTGTCTCTTTCGGATTATTGACGTACGTTTTGGTTTTTTTGGGGGGAGGACATCTGGGAGGAGAGATGAACGTTCCATCCTGACACCTTTGCTAAATTTCTAAAACATTTTCAGTACTACTACGTGTAGTAGTTAATTACAATTAATTCCACTCCAATTAACGTCTGAGCTCGTCATCTGTGCACGTGAGAGTTTATAAATTGGTTTACGAAGGTTGATTTTTTTTTCCTGTGTTCTCTGTTCCGAGAAATATTCTTTTTGAATTAGTTGACATCACGATTTGGAACAGGTCGGAACTTGAATTACACAGCGAATATTTGGGATACATTGAAGAAGGAACGAGAATTGCGCAAGTTTTTGCGCAGATTAAAAAAAATAATGATTATAGTCCTCCTCCCAGTTGACCTGATTCAGCATTAAAAAAGTGCCTGGAAGTGTACCCTTCCCGAGCTGGTGTTGTTTGTTAAGCGGAATCTGCGAGAAGTGCAGGGAAATTTTAGTGTGAAATTCCCCGCTTTCTTTTTGTTGTTGAGAATAGTAAAAAAAAAGGAAAAAAAAATTCGTTGTTCCCCCCTCTCCTAATGGCAAATTTTGCTTCTGTATTTCAGTGTGATCCTTTATTGGTGTTGAAACGGATGGGATTCCAGAAAAAAAAATTGCAGTCTTCAGGCTCAAGTTTTAGAGAGAAGAATCAAAGTTTTTTGTTCAGGGAATCTTTTTCTTTTTTCTTCAAGTTGTAGACAAATTAGGGGTTTTTGAAACTCCGGTTTTTTGTTGTTCAAGGGGCATTCCATTCAGAATTCTGGGTGTTTTTTTTGTATGCTGTGATGGGATTTTTCGGTTTTTCAATTTTATCCTCCTCGAGATTGAAATTCGTTTTTATGAAACACGATTGTGTTTATTCACTATGTTACAAATGTTTTTTGATGGAATCGATGTTCGCAGGGAGGAAGAATAAGAAACAAATGATTAGGGACATGATCTCGTTTGTGTGAATGAAGGATTGCATCGTGTCTGTGAGTGTGTGTGAATGAATACGGTTCCCCGTGAGATGCATTAAAAAAAAACTTTCATTTCAAAATCTTTAAATTTCTCTCGTTTCTTCGTTTTTCTGAAATTCTTGCCTTTTTTTGGGATTTTGTTTCATTTAGATCATGGAGAAATGTTCGAGTGAGAAGACGAGAACCATGACGAGTGTGACGAATTCCGAGTCGGAAGTGATGGCGATTCGGAGACGCGAGTCTCGCATGGAATTGACTGAAGACGGAAGAATCAAGCCTTACGTCAGCTTCGACGGATATTTTCAGCTTTCCGGAGAAACTCCGCCGACTGTCGATAAAAATGCAGTTTCATAAAACCACGAAGATACAAATAAAAAGCTTTATCTTTGTTTTATTCTGAAGCATCGGTTGATTTTTAAAAATTTTTTTTGAAAAGAAGACGGGGAATTTTGCCGAGATTTTGAGTTGACGTGACTGATTTTTTTTACAGATGCGAAGATGGATAGTCTTCGTTGTTTTTATTCTCGCGACGATTTTTCTGGTTTCTCAACTGCGAACAGTGGGTGAATCTGGGAAAGTGTCCCTCAAAACGTGTGAAAAATTCGATTTCGACGAGATTTGGAAATTACCTGAAAAAGTGAGCTGAATTTCCTTCCTGGGGTTTTTTTTGACGGGCGTGAAAATTATTTTTTGAGATCAGATTTCACTGTAATGTAAAATATTTTTCGTGATAAAGTATTTTGAAAACGTTTTACAATGCATCTTTTGAGACTACTGTATATTTTGTTCTCTCATTCTATCGAGCAAACCGAAAGTGTTTATTTTATTTCAGAGAAGTCATTGATGGTCAAGTTGCTATAAATTTACAATTGAAACGGAAAAAAAGTTTTTTCGTTGATCCAGAGGATTATTTTCATGTTTTTTCAATGATTCATTGAATGACTTGAAAATACCTGTTCAGCATATCTGTACATACATATATATATATTTTTTAACACTCCTTTTCCTTTTTCTCCAGTGGTTTCAAAATGACAGACTCTATCTTGAGAAAGACCAACCGCAAGTCATGCTCACATTGGAGGCAATGCGTTGTGCTAAAATCCTGGCAGCTGATGTTGCCAAATTTGGCACTCAGTTTAAAATTCTCTTGACCCTGGAAGGTGGCCAGAAAGCGCTTTTCAAGCCCATGTGGTGAGTTTCAAAGTCCCCTTTGTCTGAAAGTATCACCAAGTCCAGCATCCTGTCAACTATAATACAGTATTTACAAATAAAAAGGATTAGTTTCCTGGAAATTTGCTGGAATACTCTCCAAGTCATGCTTTTCTTGCTGGTCCCTTTTGGGAGATTCAACTTCAGAATAAACTGACAATAAATTTAATTTTCTCATGATGGCTTGAAAAATACAATAATTCCATCCATTCCAATTTATGCAGGTATCCTGTGGATCATGTGATAACTGAGGGCATCATTCATGGGAAGGACAGACACCGTGGAGAGATTTTCGCCCTTTATTTGGACTTATTATTTGGATTCGCCAAAGTTCCCCTAGTCACTGGAATTTTTCTGGACTTCAATCACCTCTTATCCAAGGGTTCAGAAAGATTGAGACGCACTGTGTTCAATAATGGTGAGTGAGTCTGAATATACATGACCCAGAATCTGGGATTCATGTTTGATTTTTTTGTATTGAAGGATCTGAAACTTGTGTGATTGGAGAATGCTATTACTGCAAGAAGGAGGACGCATTTTGTTTCCCTGCTGACAAGCCTGTTGTTGAAGGTGCTTTGGTGTTGTGGTTGCCAGAGAAGATTAAATTGCAGCATTTGAGGAATCCTTGGGCAAGGAAATATGCAAAGGGAAAAATGGCCAAGTGAGTGTTTGCTGAGAAAAAAAAATGCATTCAAGAAAATGTTTTTTAAAGACATGTTTGTGTTGAGCAGGTGGCAATATGACCCCAACTTTTGCCAGAAGAATGTTCTAAGACGCGAGTTTTTCCAAGGATTTGGACGTGCACATGAGCATCCCATGTTTCTTGACATGATGGACACTGCAGTGTTTGACTACTTGATGCTCAATGGTGACAGACACACATATGAATTGATGGCTTTACCTGCACCCAAGAATGGATCCATTTTGCTGCTTGACAATGGGAAAAGGTGGGAGCATTGAACTGCCTAATACCCACACACACAGGGATGTTGTATTATTTTTTAGTTGATGATAAGTCTTTTGCGAATTGACAAATACTGTACTTAGAATGCAATATTTAGATGTTGTCTAAGTTATGCTGGTGAACAAAACAGTCTTCCAAGTATAAAAAATAGTTCAATACATTTTACATTACAACAATTAGATTTCTAATTTATGAAGAACTAAATTAATGAAGAAGGAATTTTGCTGGCTCAAACTCAGTTTAAATCTTATATTTATTTGTGGTATTACTTTGTTCAACTTTTTAATTTCAAATTTAAAACTTTATTTTCAACCATGTAGAACTGGGGTGTGTGTCTTATGCAGGGATACATTGAAGAACAAATTTCATGTCAAAAAACGGAGGTGCAAGCCATATTGTAATTTACAATACAATATTCAGATGTTGTCCAAGTTCTAATTAATTAAAGTCTTTTTCAAATAGACAAATAGTTCAATCCATTTTACAGTACAATATTTCTTTCACATCTTGGACACAATTACTCAGAAGTATGAGGACAAGAAATATTTCCAAATTACAGTATATACTTGAGTAAGTCTTTCTGAGAATATTTTTAGAGCTGGGGAAATTCTGAAGGTTTTTCTTTACTACAGAATGTATGCAAATTCATCTGAAAACCAGAATGAGGGACTCCAGGGATTTCTTCATGTTTTTGGGAAATACAGTGACATGAAGATTGTGAAGCAAGGAGAAATCAGTACACAAGTGATAATATTTAATGGAAAAGCTCAACTTCCATGTTACTCCCAATTTTCTTGAGTTATTGTAAAATAAAGAAATATCCAATAACAATCAGAGTGTATTGAGAAAGGTTTAGGAATTATTCAGGGATAAGCAGGGTTACTCAATTTAATGTGACTCCTCTTTTCAGTTTTGGAAACCCTGGCTGGAATGGTTATGATGTGCTGGCACCCTTGCATCAGTGTTGCTAGTGAGTATATTCAGTTTCATTTACACCAGCTTGTGGTGTATAAATTATCTATTTATTTTTCCTTCAGCTTGAGAAAATCAACTTGGATCAAGTTGGAGCCATTTGTTGAGCATGACCTTTTGCTGAGTAAGAAACTGAAGCAAATGTCAGTTGCTGATCCTGTGAATCCCTTGCTGAGTGAAGCCCAATGGGAAGCCTTGGATGTCAGACTGAAGAGACTCAAAGACATTCTCGAGCAGTGTTTTCATGAAAAAGGGGGAAGAGAGAATGTCTTGGTCTCTTCTTGAAGAAAAAAAAAAGAAAAGGAAGACCGTTAGAGATCTGCGTGGGAAACATGATTGTCTGCCTTGTTTCAGAGCTGGCTTTTTGCGCGCTGAGTGAGAGGCATTGAGATTTCACGCGTGCAAACCACCGAGTGCGCAAAACAGCAAGTACATGTGTCCCCCTTCAGATCGACTATTCTGCATCACCCGAAAGCCGGATTTTCAGCAACCAGTTTTGCAGGACACGACAACGTCTCTGTGCTGATTTTCAACACCACCAGGGAGAAACTGGTGTTTGTGCGACAATTCAATCCTTCAGCATACGTTTCCTCCCTGCCTGAGGATGAAATTGGAGTCGGAAATTGTGTTTCTGTGGAGAAATACCCGGCGAACACGGGATTCACTGTCGAACTCTGTGCTGGGATCGTGGATAAGAACTTGAGCTTGGAGGCAATTGCTGCTGAAGAATGTGGGCATGCAGTGGATCCTAGAAAGCTGGAGAAAATTGTCAGCATCATTGGAAGACCTGGACTAGCTGGATCTTCTCAGAACATATTCCATGTTGAGGTGAGGATTTTTGAACTTGGTAATTTGAATAGGACCCTATATGCCGCCAAAAGTCTAAACGCATTTCTAAAATTGAGAACTTGAAAATACATTTTGGATCAAGGGGTGGTTTTAGACTTTTGGTGCTATTGAAACCCTCAAAATTTGGAACTTGACAAGTATGCTTGCATAATTGAAGAATATATTTATTAGTCTAATATGATATTTCTTTTCTTTACAGGTACAATTGGGTTGACCGGTGCAGAAGGATTGATTTTCGTGCAAAAGCAGAGGAAAAACGGTTTCGTGGCGACACTCGTAGCAGATATGAGCTGGTGGACCTGCACTTCTGGGACATTTTTTTGTCATTTTTGTTTTTTTCTACCAGTGAGCCAAACAAGTAGATGCCGAATGTTGGACGCCATCTTTATGGCCTTTTTGTGCTGAATTGTGCCAGTCCATTGAGTCTACCATCCTCCTTGAATTTGCTGGGCAATGCTGGAGATTACTATAATGTATTTTCAATTCTGCTCCATGATAACGTGGGAAATTATGATGTAGGTAGGTAATGATGAGGTAATCACCATATTTACTCGAGTCCACCATCCCCATCCTGTAAAAAAATGAAGTGCATGTTACACTTGGATACAAAATTTTCCAGTAAATTATCTTAAACCTTCCCCCAAACTTATAATGGCTTTTTACGGCTTCCTTTTTGTGATTCTTCGTTTGATTCAAATTAAGACAGAAGTCAATTTCCGAGTAGTCAATTTTTCGTAGTTAATGAAGAGTACTATGGATGAACACTTTTTTCAGTACATTATCAAACTTATGCTACACTTTAAAATGTTACCTTTGAGGTATTTTCTTTTATGCATGAAAATAATTTTAAGAAGGCTTTTATATTCAGACTTTTACCCCTCGTAGTTTTACGAGGGGTAAATAGTCTAAAAGCGTTTTTCTGGAAAATTCGAGCTTGAAATTTAAGGTGCTGCGTGTGGTACTCTAGTAAATATGGCAGAAGCAGTTGATGCATGAAGAAATCTTCAGCATTGCCCTTTATTTTGATGATGGAGGATGTTAGACTCTGGTCTGGTACAGTTTGGCACCGTCCGACATTCGGCGCTATTTGTTTGGCTCACTGGAGTAATATGAAGAAAAGGAAACAATTGTTTTCATATCCTTCCTGCATAAATACAGTGAATAAAAAATAATTTTATTCACTACATTTCTCATTTATTCCCAGAAAATATAATACTTTCATAAATGTACTTTCAATTATGTATTGAATTCACAATTATAAATTGTTGTCACAACCAATTGTTTCTGTCTACTTCAATTGAAGTAATTTTCATACATTGATGCAATATTGCACATATTATCACATGCAATATTATCCAAGGATAACATGCACTTCTTTTTTTTAGGTTTTTTTTAGAGGTATGATACTTTAAATTTCACTCCAGTGAGCCAAACAAATGGCGCCGAATGTCGGACGGTGCCAAAGTGTACCGGACTTAAGTCTACCATCCTCCTTCATCAAAATAAAGGGCAATGCTGAAGATTTCTTAATGGGTCAACTGCTTCTGCCCCATGCAAGAAATAACGTGTCTTCTGATGAAGAAATATATGCATCTTTTAACTTGAGTGAACACCATATTTACTCGAGTACCACACGCAGCACCTTAAATTTCAAGCTCAAATTTTCCAGAAAATCGCTTATAGCATCATAAGACTATTTCAAAAACTACGCGGGGGAAAAATCTAAATATACAAGCCTTCTTTAAAATATTTTCATGCATAAAAGAAGATACCTATACGGTAAAATAGTGTAGCTTAAGTTTGATAATGTACTGGAAAAATTGTTCATGGATAGCTTCCAAAATATGTACTCTTCATCTACTACAAGGGTGAAACATTTAAATACAAGCCTACTTGGAAATTGACTTCTGTCCTGATTCGAATGAAACAAAGCAACTATAAAGGAAGCCATGAAGAAGCCATTTTAAATTTGGGGAAAGTTTGAAGGTCAAGATAATTTACTAGAAAATTTTGTATCCAAGGCTAACGTGCACTTCATTCTTTTTATTTACTCGATGGGAAGGGTGGACTTGATACTCGAGTAAATATGGTGATTAAGTTCAATCATAATTTCCCACATTATCATTATGCATGGAGCAGAATTGAATATCCATTATAGTCATCCCCAGCACTGCCCAGCAAATTTAAGGAGGATGGTAGACTCAATGGTCTGGCACAATTCAGCACAAAAAGGCCATGAAGATGGCGTCCAACATTCGGCATCTACTTGTTTGGCTCACTGGTAAAAAAAAAAAACAACAATGACAAAAAATGTTCCAGAAGTGCAGGTCCACCAGCTGATATCTGCTACGAGTGTTGCCACGAAACCGGTTTTCCTCTGCTTTTGCACGAAAATCAATCCTTCTGCACCAGTCAACCCAATCGTACATGTAAAGAAAAAAAAAATTATATTAGACCAATGAATATCCTCTTCCATTAAGCAAGCATACTTGTCAAGTTCAAAATTTTGCGGCTTTCAATAGCACTAAAAGTCAACACCGCTTGATCCATAATGTAATCAGTTCTCAATTTTAGAAATGCTCTTCGACTTTTGGTAGCATAGGGTCCCTCAAAAATCAAGTACAGCAGCGGTATTTAATAGAAGAACATTTTGAAAAACATCATAAATTTACATATACTGTACTTGATCTACGATTTTTATGAAAAAATGAGACGGAAAATGAGAATATGAAATGATACTTTCTGTGAAGATTTCTCTAAAAATCAACGTCAGAGAATTTCGTATTTGAATTTAAAAATACGTGCAATATTAATTTTTCAAAATTATTATGTAAAAATGCATTTTTAAAAAGTCAGTTTAAATCTTTTAAATGACTTTTGAAATGCATACTTGCAATGTTGGACAAATTTCTTTTCTGTATAAGTACAGTGAATTTCAATGAAAGCTACAGACATTGTTCTTGATTTTATTCCAGTGAGCCGAACAAATAGAGCCAAATGTTGGACCAACCATGCCAGACCCGAGTCCACGTCACCATCCATCCTCTTTCATCAAAATAAATAAAAGGCAATGCTGCAGATCTCCTTTTGAAATGTGTGTCTTTCAGAACTACTATATCCCGCATTTTACTCATATGCCACGCGCACCTTCAATTTTTAAGCTGTAATTTTGGAGAGGAAAATGCTTTCCCGCATGAACCATATTTCAGTTCCCAAAATTCATGAACGAACTTGTTCACTTAAATTTCTGATGCTTCATTATTTTGCGGATAATAGAAAAGTATCATAAAAGAAGAAACCTTAAAAGACATTTGAAAACGGGGGAAGAGTTTAGGAAATATACTGGAAAAATTGTATTTTATGCCCTACATAAATACGAACCAACTTATACCTGTTCCATACAAACAATTACAAAGAATCATGATGACAAAAGAAACCTTGAAAACATTTAAAAGTGGGGGGAAAAGTTAGAATCAAGATTTCTTAGTCAGACGCACATCTCAAATTCATAAAATGCAATGAGTAAAAATCTGAAGGTTCACGTTGTGTCTTGAGAAATGAAAAACAAAGCAATCATGAAAGAAGAAGAAGTTATAGTGCGCATGGTCCTCAAGCATGATGACGGTGAAAATGCATTAGTAATCTCCAGTAATGCCCTGTTATCCCCTCATTTTAAAAGGACGATGGCGGTAGACTCAAAGGTCTGGCAAAACTTGGCACAAAGGCCATAAAAATGCCGTGTCCAACATCCGGCACCATTTTTTTGGCTCTCCGGTACACGCTTCGTAAACACAAGATATTCACTCAAGTACATTGTCATCACAGCTTCTCCCGCAAGTAGATTTCAGCTTCCTCCAGCAACTGCTTCATTTCACCAAAACCACCCACTTCTTTGGCAGCACTCAATCCCAGCCACTGAAAGGCCCGATGCTCTTCAGACAAAATCACTGGAGTTGTGGGGTTCCTCAGCTTTGCCAGCCAGTAAATCACAGTTTTTGGCTCCCCCTTCACTAAATACTGTTAAAAGAAAAAAAAATATTGGGTAGATATTTACATTTCAAGTTTAAAAAAATTTAAAATCTTACTTCCAAAGTCCTCTTGAAATTGGAGTCAACTTCTAAATCAGCTGCTCTGAGTCCAGCTTCTTCCTCAGTTTCTCTGAGTGCAGTTTGCATGTCATTCTCACCAGGGTCCACATGTCCTGGAAAAATGGATTCCAAGTTCAGCACAAATTCATTTCATCAATTCACAACTGTGATTTGTACCTTTTGGAGGTGTCCAATGGAAAGTACCATAGGAAGTCTGCATCATGAGATATTCAATCACTCCATTCAAATGTCTGTACACCACTAGTCCTGCTGCTCTTTTCATGCCTCTTCAAAACACTTGTCTGAAATATATAAAAGTATATACAGTACTGTATTATAATTCACTTGGGGCACTTCAAGAAAGAATGTTATTTTCATATAAATGCCAACAGCAGAAATAGTTCAACACCCTTGTTTATTTCCATTCACAGCAGGGAACACTGGACGGACGCCGATTCAACACAACATATTTCCCACTTGGTTCAGTCCAGAACCAACAAACAAACTACCTTTTAAAGCCACCACAAAAAAAAACAACAACAGAAAAGCACTGCAAAAATCACACAATAACGCAAATCCACACAAAAATGTTCCCTTTGATTGTCAATTTCCTTCAGGGATGTTCAGATATGGCTTTGGCAGCACCCACAGCCGCGTCTCCAGACTGCCTGAGCACAAAAGGCAACTCAAACTGCAGACCAACTTCATCCCTCAATGCCTGATTCTTGATCAACGCAGACCCCGTGCCCAGAATGCCCTGAACCCCAGATGCCCGCAGGAACTTGACTGGCATCATAGCAAGCAAGTTACTCACTAGACCGCGGCACAGGGCACGGGTTACTCCGGAAGCACTGAACCCATCGGGTCCCAGATTGGAAATGCTTCCCCGACTGGCAGGAAGATGACGCTCGCCAAACAACAATGGAGACGCTGTGCTGTTGGTGTTGAGGGCATCATCACCAGCTGCTGCGCGGGTCAACACCTGCAATAGTTTCAGATTGAATTAGAATTCACCCGACCAAAATGAATATTGCATCATAAATTGCATAAATAAATGTTGCATCATAAATTGCATAAAAATATCAGGTTGATTTTGAAATATTGCACAGTGAAATCTAATCACGAACAACTTCTGGTGGCTTAAGACCTTTTTTATACTAGACAGTATAAAAATAAATATTAGAATAAATAAATATTATTTTCAAGTATCAATTAGAGCAAACAATTATGTAGGGTATTTCCAAATTTTTGCAAACCCTTTCTGCCAGGACTTCGGAAAAAGTTTGTTATACTGAACTCAAAAATGTGTTGGAACAATATTTTACTGTGCTTAAATCAGTAGTTTCCTCTATCTTCAACAGAAATTCATTGAGAATTAGTTTAGATTCATTTCCAAGGCCATTTGAAAAAAATTACATTGCATTTAAACACAACAATCCAAAAGTATTCCTGAATTTTGATGCATCTGATGAATTCTTGGCTTTTCTCACGATTTCCAGACGTTTAATTTGAGCCTCTGTGGCATTTGCTTGAGAAATGCAAGAATACCTTAGATTTTTGTAGAGAGATAAGCTTTCCAGGGAAGACAAAATTGTTTTTTTTTTTGCACATATTCATTGGAGAATGCAAAAAAAAGACTCATGTATACAATCAGAAGACTCCTCATTCAAATAAAAATAAAGACAAAATCCACACCAACCTGCCAAAGGGTGTCATCAGCCACTGGGACCCCAACCAACTTGAACACTTCACTAAACATGGCAATCCATTTGGCAAGAACATTCCCACCATTGAGACTAGCAGCTACAGCCAAATACGTTTTTCCAAAATAAGGCCAGTACTGAATTGGCTGAGACCCATTTCCTTCCACCTGTTGGAAAATAAAAAAAAACATGATCAATGAGTCTCCACTCAACAGAAACCCTGATTTGCAAAATGGAATACTGTATTTTTAGTTTATACACAAAAACAAATTTTTAGCACACAATGAAATTCAATTTTGGGATCAAAATGAATCAATTCTAGCAAGTTTAGTGCATGCACTTTTGGAATTGTTTTCCAAGACAAAGCAAACCTTGTACAAGTATTGACAAAAGATGTTCAACTGTCAAAAAATAAATAGATTCTTAAGGTCAAGAGGGTTTTTCTTGAGTATTCAGGAGAGATCAACTTGCTTCATCATCAACAGCAATTCAGGAACCCATTTCCAGAATTGAAAACTCATTTGCAAAATAATCCTTTTGTTGCAAAAAAAAATAAAAAAATAAACCTCACAATTGGTTTGAAGTCTGGCTTCATGACAAAGCTGAGTTGTGCGCTGGTTGAGAAATTCAGCACAGCATTCTTCTCATTCCTGTCCCTGGAATACGACAAGACAGAGTGCACAGCGCATTGCATGTCTCCAAACGCCGCACCTACACTAGTACCAGCCGGTACTCCACACCACGTCTCCTTCAATCTCCCAGCCTTAAACCTGGGCTCCTCCACTTCGGGTAAAAACAGCAAAGGAAACCCCGCGTCTTTCAGCGCATCAACTTCCCAGCAACTCGAAGCAGTGTCAAAATATCCCCAGGACGCCGCATTTTGCGTAGTCATGACGGGCTTCTCCAGTCCACAGATCACAGCTACCAGAAAGTCTTGAATAGTTCCTGCGCAGTCGTAACCACTCAAACTTTGAGGAGAATTCTGCTGGAGCCAGAAAATAGTAGCACATCCGAAACCAGAACTGACCCCGACGTGAGACTTGGACACTGGCAAAGTTCTCAGGAATTCCTCAGTGCATCGTCCGTCTTGCCAAGTGACCAAATTGCTCACTTTGGATTCCACCACAGAGTACTTTCCTTGATCGTAGCAACACGTGCCGTTTTTCGAGCTCCAAAAGACGACTCCGTGCATTTGGCCACTCACTCCCACGCTTTCCACGTTCCTTAGCTGAACTGCGGGCAGCCTGGCAATGCATCTTTGGACAGCATTCAAGATGAGTGTGACGCTTTGTTCGTCAAACAGCGGGTCCTTGTGCGGTACCTTGGCTCCTGTGGCTTCCACAGCTTCGCATTCGCAATGCTGGTTCTCCGAGTCCCAGATGACGGCTTTGACGGAAGTGGTTCCCAGGTCTAGACCCAAATGATGATTTTGAATCACATTTCTCGCGGGTTTCATGTTCTCGGAACGTCAGTGAGTCATTTTCCGCTTCACTTCACAATAAGCAGATGAGGCGAGAAAAAAAAAAGTATTCAACACGGCTATCTGCAACAGAGAAATTGACGACACTTGAGATCTCAAACAACCTACAACTCATGACATTTTCAAAGGAAAAAAATCCAGAAAGAGTCACACAAAACGCACAAAGGAAAAAACCTGGGGAACAAACACATGAACCTCGTGAGTTCAAAAACCCTCTCAACTCACCGCACTGAAACAATCAAACACACATGGTCACATCCAATCGAAAATAAAATTAAAAAAACGCGAAAACAAAAATGACAGTTTCCATCATGTGTATTTTGGAATTACAATATATCGACTTATAAATAAAAAGCAGGGGTCAAGTTGTGCGGTTTTTTGGACACTTGGAACGCCAGTCAATGAAATCCGTCTCTTCGAAATCCTCATCGTCTTCATCAGACTCCGGTTTTTCCTCATCGGGCTCAAACTTCACCATTGTGCCCACATTCAAGTCCTCTTTCTTCTTTTCCAACGCAATAACTCTGTTGAGAAAAACGAATTGTCTCCAGCATGAGGTTTCTTCCACTTCAATATTTCATCACAGTCAAACTTCAAGGGACCACAATAAAAAAAAATGGTGTCATGGAGATTTTGTGTCAGGAAAAAACGCATTCTTGTTTGGGAAAATCAAGAAAAATTTCAGATAATTGTAATTGATGATATTCTGGGCATTAAATTGGTTTTAAATGAGTTGACACAATGCAGAACTTGGAATAAGCAGTTCATTTGCCCAATTAATCTTTCACTTCTTTTCAGAACACAAGTTCGGTATCAACTGCTTTTTGGATTCCTGTGAAAATAAAATAACCAAAAGGTGTCCAGGAAATTCGAGTTATGGAGGTTTCAAGGGGAAAAGCCTTTGATTTCGCAAAGTTTTTAATGTATTTTTTCCCAAAGAATTCCGACAGCGACTTGATAGAAAAAAAAATTTGACGAAGGGAGCGTCAAGCTACAGAGGTTTAACTTGAAACATATTCCACTGGGCAGGAATTTTCCAGCAAAATGAGATTCGCAAAAAAGTTGGCAGGAGCACAGAACCCTTTTTTTCTTGTGGCACAAACCTAGACCAATGCCGAAGTTGTTCATCGATCTCTTCCAACTGTCGTTCACCGGCTTCGAATTCCTCGTCAGCTTCAACCAGGGCAGAACTTTCTGCAGACGCCTCTTGAATAGTTCTCTGGAATTTGGCAAATTCCTCATCCAACGGGTCCTTGTATTCCACGTGTCTCGCTTTCGCGTCTTTCTGCGGGTCGTCGAAGAAACCTTCGGGTATCAATTCCGCAGCTGTGGGTTTCTCTGGCTCCTTCTCCTCGGCTGATTCCATGCGAGTCGACTTGGGTAAAACTGCGACGGGTTCTTCAGCGTCGTCTTGCTTGGGTTTCGCGTCAAAAAAGTCCGACGGCACTTCTGAAATATATTAAATCAATAAAACATAAGAACGTATTCATCACTTCATCCAGATAAAAAAAATTTGAATCTCAATGACTCAAATTTTTTGGAGGCCTTTTGGCAACTATTTTGACAAAGGAAAGAGAGAAGCAATAAAAATGTAACTTGATGCGATTAAAAGGAGGTGAAAGACTAATTTTGCAAATGAACCCACACAATTCTTGTAATGCTCCTCGTTTTCCCCCAACAAAAATTCTTCTTTCCCCGACTCGAATCTTTAAAAGAGGTTCGACTGTAACAAGGTACAGATTCAAAATGCAAATAGTCACTTTATTGGATACTGTATAAACTTCACCTGAACTCCGTGAAGTTTGAGCGACACTCGATTCGGAAACTGAATCATCCTCCTCGGGTTTTTCAGGAGCGGCATTCTTGAGAATGCTTTTCACCGGTTCCACAATACAGGGCTTCTTCAAAATACCTTGGAATGAAAACAATCAAAAAATTAGATCCCCAATCGACAGAAAATTCTTGAAAAAAAGAAAACCCACCTCTCGCAGCAGGGATTTCTGCTGGCCGTTTGAAGCCGGCAACTACCTGGGATGGTAACTGTTTCGTTCTTTTCGCCTTTTCCAAGTTTTCTCTGTGAATCTTCCCATTGATGTGTGCGACCCAAAGAAGGTCATTCTTGATAGGCTGAGTGCAAATTATGCAACTCAACTGACCTGCACTGTTGTACGTGTTTTTTTAGTCACGTTAAGAATCAAACACAGAACAGAAGACATTTCACAGAAACTGATCTTTGAAAGTTTTGCAAATTCTAAACGCCAGTTTTCACTAGAAAGGAGCTCGAACCCGTGTCATGAGCACCAAATCCAACTTTAGGACCCGTGGAAAGTGGAGGGACGAAATTAGGACATGAAGCAACCCTTGACTTCAATATTCAACCCATGAAAAAATAACTGAAAAATGATGTCCTCACATAATTGAAAGCTACAAATCTTGTCAGTTTGTTTGAAATACTATGGGAAGAGATTATCTAAAAAGCGAATTTCTCCGCAGGAAGTTCTCGAACATGAGCAATTATTTTAAAATATGAAGAAGTTCTCTGTAAAATTCTAATTAAACTACGACACACTCAGGATATGAACGTCAGGAATACTTGGTGTTGCGGAGCTCATCAACTTTGAGTTATCGTTTCTCTGAGTTACGTCCACCGACGAAAAAAATAAAAGCAACTGAAAATTTTTACGAAGTCACGGATTAATACACTACAAATCACCCACGAGTTTACGTCAATTAATGACTGCTATGAGTGACAAGCAAAAATTTTGGGGAATCCCTCGCATCAAGTGAAACGACGTTTAGCACATTTTCGTAACACTTGGTTTGAAAAGGATATTTGGCCAACGGCGAATCGACCTTCTTGGGTGCGAGGCGGGTTTTCCGCACAGCGGAATTCATAGTTTCTTGATCACAGATTACTTCACCACTCGTTATCAAAAACCAAATCCTGGCCACATTCCACAGCACAGCAGAATAAAAAGCGTCCACGATTCGTACAACCACGCTTTGAAACCCTTCCAACGCTCGTACGATCACGTGATTCTCCGAAGAAAATTTGAAGGAAAAAACACGAACGCACCGACACTCGCGCCACACGTTCAATCCTTGAATGGAGAGAAAAAAGAAAAGAAAACGCGAAGTAACAAATCTGACGATGCCACATCAGCTGTAATACCTGCCTTAGGAGGCATGATATGAGAAGAGAATTACCGGTGGTTCTCACGAAGTCGCGCGACTAGTTCACACCCGAAATTTAACACGCAACCGTGACAAGTGATTCGTTCTGCCTCAAGTTAAGCCACTAGAATCGACATTTGCATCCCTCTTGCCTGAATTCCCAGGATGCCGTGCTTGTCGAGGAAAAGCTTCACGCCTTCAGCAACGACAGGTCTGTGTCCTCTGTCAAGTTACACGACATGAAGAACAATGCACTGCTGGTTTTCACTTTTGAATTTCAATACAATAATCAAAGTAACGACTCAGAAAACTGGACCAAACGGCTAGTGAATTTACCCCAATAGGGTACCACCGGAATCTGAGCGCATTTTCGGGAAAAGTTTACTAGCACAAGATTACATATCTTTTACGCCTACAGCTTCTTACACTGAAGGCGAGAGGATGTCTAGAATAGCAGAATTAAAATCATCCCTGGAACGAAAGATCCTTATCCTGGATGGGGCAATGGGTACAATGATTCAACGGAAGCAGCTCAAAGAAGAGGATTTCCGTGGTACGCAGTTCCAGGACACTCCGAAAAGCCTCAAAGGGAACAACGACGTTTTGTCGATAACGAGACCCGACATCGTGTACGATATCCATAAGGTGAGAATTTTTTATTATTCTTCGTAGTCCCGACACTGCATCGAGAATCCAGAACTGCACTTACTGGGCTTCCGAACTGAAATAAATTTCAATATTGGCCAGAAGTAATGCGCGAGACTTCCGTTCGCACTTATTACGTTTTAAATCACTTGAATGGCACACGTATCCCACCTTCGCCACTTTTTTCGAATTTCTGAAAGGAAACGAACTTATACTTCCCCTCACAACGTGGTAGCTGGTTTTGAATATCTCCAGCAATAAAACCAGTTATCGAAGAACTTGGTAATCCATTCACGGAGCTAGTGGTTCTGCCAGTCACGGCAGCGACATTCTTAGGATTTAATCCAGAATACCGAGCTTTTCTTCGGATCATCGTCAATCCGTTGAAAATAAGTAACTAATCATTCCATGGGTGTACTGACACTCGAACAAGATTTCAAATGAATGAGCCTTCGAACGAGTTCAGGCGGTACTGCTTGTTTCAGATTGACCCAGTGCCAATGGTAAACACGACGGAAGACATTTGTGTAGCTTGCAGCGCATGCTCAGGTGGTAGAGTTGAACAGCCGCCGCACAACCCGTGTCACATACGTCCGCGTGCTTTAGTACTGTACATGGACTTTCGTAGGCATCGATTAAACCGCTCGCCTTTTTTTTCCAGGAATACCTCCTAGCTGGAGCAGATCTCATAGAAACGAATACCTTCAGTGCGACTTGCATCGCTCAAAGCGACTACGAACTCCAAGGCTATAGCTACGACATCAACTTCTCAGCTGCGCAAGTCGCCAGACAAGCAGCCGCAGATGTCGCTGCTGAAACAGGATCCACCAGATGGGTCCTTGGCGCAATGGGTCCTACCAACCGAACTCTTTCTATATCCCCTAGTGTTGAGCACCCTGAATTCAGAAACATAAGTAGGTATTATTTTTCAATTTATATATATTTCTGGTACTAATAGCTTCATTTTCACAGCATTTGATGAACTTGTAGCAGCTTATGAAGAGCAAGCAAGAGGTTTGCTTGATGGAGGGGTTGATGCTCTTCTCATTGAAACCATCTTTGACACTGCCAATTCCAAAGCTGCGATATTTGCAGTGAAATCCTTATTTGAAAATGAAGACAACAGCTATCAACCCATTCCTATCTTTGTGAGTTTCGGCCATCTTTCAGTGATGATCAATTCAGTGTGTTTATTTTATTTGCATATCATTTAGATTTCTGGAACAATTGTGGACAAAAGTGGGAGGACATTATCTGGTCAAACAACTGAAGCTTTTGTGGTCTCCATTTCCCATTCTGATGCCTTGGGGTCAGTCAAAGACTGTTTTGAACGTTTTTCTGATTTTAAAAATGAATTTTATTGGTAGGGTGGGGTTAAACTGTGCACTTGGGGCTGCTGAAATGAGACCATTCATTGAAGCTGTTGGATCAGCTACCAGTGCTTACGTTATTTGTTATCCAAATGCAGGTGAGTTTTTTGCACATTTGAAGTTTGAGATTAGGATTAATGTTAAGTTTAAATTGCTGGTTCTATATACCCAAGGGCTGCCAAATGCGTTTGGAGAGTATGATGAAACACCCGAGCAAACTGCAGAAGTTTTGAGGTCTTTCGCCATGGATGGATTGATCAATATTGTCGGGGGCTGTTGTGGAACCACTCCTGCTCACATCAGGTGAAGTATCAACTGCATAATTCATTCAAAATTCCACCTGTCATTTTTTGTTTCCATCAATATGCACAGTGCTATCAAAAAGGCAGTTGAAGGTATTTCTCCCAGGATACCACCCAAAGAAATTTACCCTGGCCATTTGCTGGTCTCTGGGTTAGAGCTAACAAAAATTGGACCCACATCTATTTTTGTGAACATTGGGGAAAGATGCAATGTTGCAGGCTCAAAAAAGTTCTCCAGACTCATCAAAAGTTCAAAATACCAGGTGGGTTTCTTCATTGGTATGTTTTTTTTTCCTAACCATAACTAAACTCAGGGTACTGTATTTTTTTCAAAAGGATGCTTTGGAAGTTGCCAGAGCACAAGTTCAAAGTGGCGCACAAATCTTGGATGTTAACATGGATGAGGCTCTTTTGGATGGAAAATCTGCTATGACAAAGTTCTTGAACCTCCTGGGCTCTGAACCAGATGTAGCAAAGGTGAAAATAAGCCTTGCATTCCATGAAAAAAATTCTAAAATGCTGATGTTTTGTAAAGGTTCCACTGTGTATTGATTCTTCAAACTTTGCCATCCTGGAAGCTGGCCTCAAGGTGGCCCAAGGAAAGTGTCTCACCAACTCAATTTCTTTGAAAGAAGGGGAAGCTGACTTTTTGCAAAAGGCCAGGCTGATCAGGCGCTTTGGAGCTGCTGTAATTATCATGGCTTTTGATGAAGATGGGCAAGTGAGTTCTTGCATTCTTTCAAGGAAAAACATATCTTTGACATATTCTAATGTGAACATATAGGCTGCAGACTTTGAGTCCAAAGTGAGAATCTGCTCAAGAGCATTTAATTTGCTCACCACCAAGGCAGGATTCAAACCATGTGACATAGTCTTTGACCCAAACATCCTCACCATTGCCACTGGTATTGAAGAGCACAATAATTACGGAGTAGACTTCCTGTTATCTGTGAAGGAAATCAAGGTAAGTCTTCCCTGGGATTCAAATTCGCAAATGCTGAAATCTGTGACTTATACAAAAGTGGAACTTTTCTGTATAATCAAGTCATGGAAGAACAATTTATAGGCAGTGCCAAGCAGTAAACAGAAGCTGTTATAAAGATTTTTGGCTGTGATCATATGAATAAAGATGAGTGTAAGTCATGCAGTTGGCAAGTGAAATTATTGATTTATCAACCAACAGAGACAGTGTCCAGGGTGCAGAATCAGTGGAGGAGTGTCAAATGTGTCCTTTTCCTTCAGGGGCAATGATTTAGTCAGAGAGGCCATGCATTCTGTCTTTCTTTACCATGGAATCCAGGCAAGTATAGTATTTACTTTTTAGTCATCCTTGAAATATGTACATGTGTGAACTTGAATGAAAGTCATCATTCCTCTTATTCAGGCTGGACTGGACATGGGGATTGTGAATGCTGGAGCACTGCCAATTTATGATGAGATAGATCCTGTTCTCAGAGATCTTTGTGAGCAGGTAATTTTGAACAAGTCTCACAGGGCAACTGAGGAACTCTTGGACTTTGCTGAGAAGGTCAAAGACAAGTCTGGATGTGTCTCAGCAGCTGTGGTTGATGCTTGGAGAAATGAGTCTGCAGAACAGCGCTTGAGACATGCTTTAATCAAGGTAGTATTTTCTATATACTGTCTGATGTATTCCTCACAAAATGTTCTATGAAATCAATTTCATACATGTCATGTTTTTCAAGGGCATTGATTCATATGTGACTGATGATGTGGAAGAAGCAAGAGTGTCCAACAAGTACCCAAGACCACTGAACATAATAGAAGGTCCCCTCATGGATGGTATGAATGTGGTTGGGGAGTTGTTTGGAGCTGGAAAAATGTTCCTACCTCAAGTCATCAAATCTGCAAGGGTCATGAAAAAAGCTGTTGCACACCTAATTCCTTTCATGGAACAAGAAAGACTGGCCAACCTGTCTGCAGATGGTGGTGATGGGGATGATGAGGTATTATTATACTTGTCAATTTAATAAATGTTCATAGGGGACTGATTTTGCAAATTCCATTTTTCATTTATGTAGAATGACAGGTTCTCTGGTGTAGTTGTGATGGCCACTGTGAAGGGGGATGTTCATGACATAGGTAAAAACATAGTGGGAGTGGTGCTTGGGTGCAACAACTTCAAAGTTGTTGATCTTGGAGTCATGTGTCCTGCTGACAAGATCCTCAGTGCTGTAGTGAAAGAAAAGGCTGGTTAGTCCAGGATATTGTATTTTCTCAAGTACCACGTGCTCCTTTTTTCTCAAATTTGAAACAAAAATTCAAATTGCATTATATACTTGATTCTAATGAAAAATTTCAGATCTAATCTACAGTATAAGAAAATCTTATTTTATTGGAATCAATTCAAATTTAGTTGGATTTACATTGTGTTTGTGTCTGAATTAAAATTTGAGGTTTCTTAAACTTGAAATGCTGCGCTTTTAGAATCACTCAAAATGGGGTGCGCAACTTACTCAGGGATAGAATATTTCATCAAAATTTTGACTCAAAAACCCTGGTGTGCATTTTACTCAAGGGTGTGTGGTACTTGAGCAAAAGATAACCATGAGGTCCTTTCACTGTGCTTCTTATTTCTTCTCTATACAGACATTTTGGGACTCTCTGGATTGATTACCCCTTCATTGGATGAGATGGTTCATGTTGCCAAAGAGATGGAAAGACTGGGAATGAGCATACCTTTGTTGATTGGGGGAGCTACAACTTCCAGGGCTCACACTGCTGTTAGAATTGCCCCAAGGTACAAACATGGTCCTGTGGTGCATGTGAAAGATGCTTCCAAGAGTGTTGTAGTGGTTAGTCATGTTAATTACACTATCCTTATAATATTCCCATATTTTGAACTAGTCTCCTCCTTTTATGATTATGTGCTGTACTGTTACCATTTATAGTGTTCTACCTTAATGGATGCTGTGCTGAAAGAAGAGTTTATGGATGAAATCAAGGAAGACTATGATGATGTCAGAGAGGATCATTATGCTTCTTTGGATGAGATCAGGCTGATGAGTTTGTCTCAAGCCAGAACAAGGAAGACTAAGATTGACTGGAACCACTTCAAAGCCTGTGAGTATATACAATACAGCATAGTTTCTTTACATTTCCCAAGTCTATGCATAAACTAAATTTTACAAATTTCTTTTCAGGTGAGCCAAAGCTTATTGGAACAAAGATTTTTGCTGATTTTGACTTGTCAAAATTGACTTCTTACGTTGACTGGAAGCCATTCTTTGATGTGTGGCAGTTGAGAGGCAAATATCCCAACAGGAACTTCCCCAGGGTTTTTAATGACCCCACTGTTGGTAAATGGCGCTATAAAATCATTGTGCTGAGGTATGTTTTCTAAAGGTATGGATGATTATTAATTGCACAGGAAAAGAAGCAAAAAGGTTGTTTGAAGAAGCTCAGAAGTTGTTGAAGAGAATGATTGATGAGAAGCTTGTGGAGGCAAGAGCTGTGGTTGGTGTATTTCCTGCCAACTCTGTTGGAGATGACATCTGGGTGTACCAGGAAGATGTTTGGCCCAGAGGTGAGCCCATAGGAAAGTTTCATTGCCTCAGGCAACAGGTGGGTTCATTTCAATCAAAATTATAGTTTGCATAATTTTTAGAAAAAATAAATCTTGCAGGCAGAGAAGGACATTAGTGGAGCAGAGGAACCTTATGCATGTTTGGCAGATTTCATTGCCCCACTGGACTCAGGCAAGAGTGACTTCATTGGAGGCTTTGCAGTCAGTGCTGGCTTTGGGGTGGATGCACTTGTTGAGGAGTATGTATAATCTTCAAAAGCCCATGTTAAATGTTCAGTTGTTACATCACAATTTGCCCATTGTGCAATTTGATGGTGAAATGTGCTGGGAAGTTGACTTGCAATTCAACCTATGCCACACAATTTGACCTTCAGAGAGATGCAAAATGTCAAATTCTATGTAGAAAACATTGCATTTGGAATTGTCTCTCTATGTGACTACTTCATAATTTGACCCTAGCCCAGCAGCAGGATAAGCTAGGGTCAAATTGTGGGGTACTGCATGTATCATATTTACTGGAGTACCGCATAACCTCAATTGAGAGGTGCACCACAGGTTTTCAGTGCAATGTCTCTTGAAACAAAATTCTATCCCCCAGTAAAATGTGGACCCCATTTTTAGTGACTCTAAAACTGCAAGGTTGGAAAAATAAGTGACCCACTTTTTGATTCAGACAGGATTTGGTCCTGAATTCAACTTATTTTCAATTACCTCAATATTACAGTATGTTTTTTCTTTTGGAATTGATCCACAATTTTCATCATTAAATCAAATATAATGCTCAATTAAATTTCTAAAACTTCTAAAAAATGTATACCCCATCATCTGTACAATGTGATCACCCCCTTTTTCCCTCTAAGTTTTGAGAAAAAAGGTTTGCATGGTACTCAAGTAAACACTGTCAACTTCTCATATTTTTAGAGTGGTTTGTTCATTGTATCTGATGTGTTTGGGGTTTTGTTTTAGGTTCACTGTGGGCAATGATGACTACAGCATCATCATGGTGAAAGCCTTGGCAGATAGGTTAGCAGAAGCCATGGCTGAAGAGCTTCATGCTCAGGTCAGGAAGGATCTTTGGGGGTATGCCCCTGAGGAGCACTTGACCTTGGAGGACATGCTGAAAACCAAGTATCAGGTGACTGTTGCACCAATGCTAATGATCAATTAGGCCTTGGCTTATGAGCAATCCTGCTGACAAACTTGAAATTTTTCAATTGAGAGTTTTGCACTGGATTTTAAAAGGGGGTTCCAATTGGCAAGCAATTTTGGGGGAAACAACTAACTTGAAATTTCTTAAAATAAAGGACTACACAGTTTCAATTCAGCTTACAAATATCCCAACTGAAACAATACATGATGTGGTGATTCACTGATCGGAGGAATCTTCACCAAAAAGTCCTTTCTATTATTGGCATTGAAATATATTTTTGCTATGAATGCATATATTAAAAAAAGTTAAGTTTTTGGAAATGTGGCATATTTTGTGCAATGCCAATTCATCATGTCTCTGCATAATTTTAGCATTCCATGATTTCTTACACTTCATGGTATTTGATATTGCACAATAATAATTGATGAAGATCATGTGTTTCCTATGGTTTCCTGAGCATAAAAAATATCCGTCATATTTCTGACATACTTTCTTGCACCACAATAATATCTTCTAACTTTCCAACACACGATTTAAAAGGCAGTGCAGTAATTTTGCCAAAAAGGTATGGAATCCAAATTGTAAAATCAGCATAAGTGTTTCTGATTAATTTTCTTAAACATGGATTTCACAACATTTTGATGAGTTATTGAAACCATTTTATTTTATATAGGGAATCAGGCCTGCCCCAGGGTATCCAACACAGCCAGACCACTCAGAAAAGCTGAATCTGTGGAAACTGCTGGGAGCAGAAAATGTGGGCATCACCTTGACAGAGTCTTTGGCCATGGATCCTGCAGCATCAGTTTGTGCACTTTTATTTGCACATCCCCAAGCCAGCTACTTTAGTCTTGGCAAAGTTGGCAAAGATCAAGTCATAGACTATGCTCACAGGAAATGCATGAGCTTGGAAGGAGTTGAAAAATGGCTTCGCCCTTGTTTGTCTTATGACCTGGAAGAAGACTGAATGAATTTCTTTTTGTTTTTCTGCATGTGAGCCTTATATTCTGTCTGGAAAAATGAAGAACTATCTTGGGCGAAAATAAGCCACATGACAAACAGCCCTGGGATTTTCTCACTCTGTCTGGAATGTTTACTGAGTCTTATCTCAAGTTCTTATTCCTGGCCTCTGTCCAATGTTCCCACATCTGATCAACACCTATTTCTCATCACTATGATATTCAAGGATGTTTCTTACAAAGAAAGATGGTGGGGCAGAGAAGAAAGTGTCTAAAGCTGAGATTTGAAGCATGGTGTCTCTTTGCTACTGTTCTGACAGTGATCTTGGCCTTTTTACAAATCATCTCTCTGCTATTGAAAGATCTTCAGAGAAACCCACAACAATTATTTGTGAGTTCTAATCATACATAATTGTCAAATCCAGCAATAAATATGTTTTAAACATTCAATTATTTGCATGGAATTAATGGAAGGATGCTGAGACATTTTTTGGGTCACCCAAATTGCTGATGAATGACTCAAAATTGATAATGCACTTGAGGGAGAAGGTGATGGTCAAGCCATCACTGTTGGAATACAATCTTAGTTACCCTGGGTATGAGGATCTTTCTGATGCAAGAAAACACACCAGCTTGATCCTAGTTCCCAAGTATTTCCCCAAGGTTTGTGTAATTTTATTACTTCAAAAATATTTTTCTGTTGTTTATGCTGTGGATAAAATACAAGAGACAAACTCATCAAAGGTCTCATATTCTGAAATTAGAAAAGGAATGGGGTTTTTATTGAAGCTGGAGCCCTGGATGGGGAATGGCTTTCAACTACACTCTATTTGGAAAGATACCTTTCATGGACAGGGATTTTGGCAGAAATGACACCAATGAATGTTGAGAAACTGCTGCTGAGACAAAGAAAAAGTTGGATTGCTCCAGTTTGTCTTTCACCAGAACGTTTCCCAGTCAAGGTAATTGTCATTTCTACCTCATATGTTCCTGCACACATTGGGTTTTGCACATTTTAGAAAATTGCACAAAAATTTTTTCATCCAGGAAGTGACTCCCAGAAAAAATTTGTTGTCCCAAAAATACAGCAGTTCAACATTCTTAATGCATAAAATTCATGGATTTTTCTAGCCTACTTGCAGTACTTGCCAATGCTGGCAAATGAAGCTTGTATTTCATCAAGGTTTGACCTGAAGTAGTTTTCAAAGGCAATGCAAACTTGTTGAAACAGTGAGACAAGGTGAACTTGTATCATTTACTATTGCAAATTCCAGAAAAGTGTCAGTCAAGGATTATGTGCTCAGAAACAGCAGTGGAAAAATATATAGAATGGATTGTTTGCATGCTATTGATGGTTGATTATGCATTTTTCCATTTTATAACTACTCAAAACTCATTTTGGACAGGGTTAGGTTTCCTCATATCACATACTATATTTATATAGTACGTATATATATTATATATATATATATATATATATATATATATATATATTTATATATATGTGTGTGTGTGTGTGTGTGTGTGTGAAGTTGAATAAGAAAAAACCTTCCCCAGAGGCGCATGTTCATGCAGTACATTCCTGGCAATCTAACCAGCACCTGGGGGGCATCTGTGGTGACTAAAATCAAAGAGCTCAGGAAAGATACCAGAGTGAAGACCTTTGAAGCTGAAGTCTCATGTTTCCCATTGTACTCTCTCATGCTGGCTGCAAACTTCACCAAAATTGACCTCCTGAGTTTGGATGTTGAAGGAGCTGAACTGAGTGTCCTGAAGACTATTCCTTGGGAACTTGTTACCATCCAAGTAAGCCCATATATTTACAGCCTCAAATATATACAGTGGACCCTCAGTTAACAAACTTAATTGATTTCATCAGACAGAAGTTTGTTTAACAAATTTGATTTTTCTGTAGACTTCAGTGGAGAACAAATTCATCTGTCCCTGGCACCCAAAATACAATTGCAAATTCAATTTAAAAACATTCAGGGCAAATAATTTTGGTTTGTTAACCAAGCAATTTTTCTTTGAGGACAAAACTTTGTTATCCCAAAAGTTTGTTAACCAGCAAGGGTCCAATTTATAAGAAAAACATTATACAGGTGGTACCTTGCAATTCAACCTCCCAAAATTCAACCATCCTGCAATTTGATGGTCAAATTTGCAGTTGACGGTCAAATTTGCAGTTGACGGTCAAATTTGCAGTTGACGGTCAAATTTGCAATTGACAGTCAAATTTTCAGTTGACAGTCAAATTTGCAGTTGATGGTCAAATTTGCAGTTGACGGTCAAATTTGCAGTTGACGGTCAAATTTGCAGTTGACGGTCAAATTTGCAGTTGACGGTAAATTTGCAGTTGATGGTAAATTTGCAGTTGATGGTCAAATTTGCAGTTGATGGTCAAATTTGCAGTTGACGTTCAAACTTGCAGTTGACGGTCAAATTTGCAGGGAGGTTGATTTGCAGTAAGAGCCTTGCCCCACAATTTGACCTGCTTTGACCTCTTTTTTGCCTCTTTGTACAGCACTGTTATCTTTGAATTTCATGAAGCATCTTGTAATTTGACCACCTTGAAATTCAACCCTATAGTTTAGCAATAGATTAGGGTCAAATTGCAAGGTGCCACCTGTCTTTAAAGTTTGGGAGACCTATATATATTCCTTGGATTCAAAAAAAGGTGATCCTGATTGACCTGGTGACATCTGAATCTTTGAGGATCTCCACCTTCAAGTATCTTGAGTCAAAAGGCTACAGGCATTCTGGAGACCCTGATGAGCCCAATGACTCCCTAGTGTTCCTGCATCAAGACTACAGACCACTCTAATATTAAAAAAAAAAGTATTGCTCAAGAAATGAAAAAAAAAATATTTCCCAAGAAAAAAAGGACAAGAAAAGTTTTGTTTCCACACTCATCCAAACTGTCCCTAAATGTCCAAACACTATCATCACTAAGCACATGGTAATCCTGATATGACACCCATTCAATCCCCAATAAAAGAAAAACAAGCCTTTTCAACATGTAAAAAGCCAATTCCCCCACACACCCCAGCAGGATATGAACACTATGACATACATATGAGACACTTGAGTGGCATCTGAGTGCAAAGTATACAACAACATTGGTAACTGTTGCCTTAGGAGTTATATGGACTCAGCCCAGGTGCAACCAGTGACTCAAGACACTTTGTTCCAGAGAAAGCAAAAAGGTGATGATGATGAAGGCTAATTCAAACTGGCCCAGATCCTTTTCATTTAAAAAAAAGGGGGAGTGTTTTGATCAAGCCAGGATTGGCTGCCATCTTTGTCCCCTATTTGTAGGTGTTCTTTTTTTTCCAAAGGAGAAAAAGTTATCCCAGCAACAATAACAGGATAAAAGATGGCCTCCTAATTCTGCTTATATAAAAAGCTCCCCTTTTCTGCTGTGCACTGGGCCAACATATAGCAGCAGTCAACTTTTTTTCTTCTCTGAAGCCCACTTTTTCTGGGCCTGGGTTTTTGTCATCAGAGATGCCACACATCGGAAGACCAATCATGGTATTAAATAATTGCGCATTTTTTGCCTTATTTTTTAGTTGGGAGCAGCATCACAGCTGCCCTGGGATATAGAAAAATACTGCACACTCACACATACCACTCCTTCACATCCTTGGAGCTCTTGACTCTCCCTGGCCTCAGGGCCTCACCTTGGCTAAAGAACCCATCATTCCCTGGAGGTTCATATCTTCTGCTGGCTGCCAAGTCTTCGTCATCTGTCAGCACCTTGCCAAACACCACCTCAGTCCGGGACTTCATACATGATAGAAAAAAAAACTCCATGTAAAAAGCAATATATATAATATTCAGGAAGAAAGCATAGGTTGATTATTGAGGGTTCTTCAAGCTCATCCAACACCTCACATTTTCTGGCAGCCTCTTATTTTTTGCACCTTCTTGCAAACAAATCAGTTTTTAAACACAATTAAATATTGAGGCAAGTTATTCATTAAAAAATACCAAATTTATCAGGAGGAAAAATTGCCTATTGGAAATGAGAGAGATAAATAAAAAAAAATTGCATGGTAGAGAAGCATAGCAAGCAATTATCTGTAATTTTTAAAGATACATTGCTGATTAACTGGGATTTGTGCAAAATGAACACCTTATATTTCATACTTGAACATTTTCAGCACAAAAAAATTCATACATGACTCGGATACCATTCTCATCATCTTCTACTTTTCCTGCATGGGAAAGTGTAGGAAATTCTTCTTCACTGTTAGGTATTCTCTGTTGAAATATGTCAGATGATGAGAATGTTGCCTGAATTTTAAAGCTGGGCATACACATTCTTTAATTCCATGCTCATAATATTGGGGTTCATCAGGATTATGTACAGCATGAATCATAATACTGTACACTATTGAGCATAATTCAAAATCATTTGTTGAAAAATTGTTTGAAGATCAATTGAAAAAAAACTGAGTGAATTTTGTCATGAATTGAGTTCAATTAATATATAACCTGCATGTTTGAGGACAAATCTATAATTTAAACCAAGATTGAATTATATACACAATGTCAGCAGCACATAATTCATATTGAAGAGAGAATGCTGTGGGTTCAATCAATGATAAAAATGATCTCAATTGCATACAATACACTATAATGTGGCATAAATGGTGTATATACCTTGAACTTGAGCACCAGCAGGATGACCAATATGATAGCAATCAACACAGCAGCCACACACCCAATGACCAAAGCAGTGCTTTCAGCCTCATCAGACCGGATTTTGGTGTCTGGAGGCACCACTGCACCACCTCCAGCACCACCTCTGGAGTTCCAAGCTGGCCCAGCCCTGTCATCATACCTCCTGCCTCCCCTAAAGTCCACATCATCCAATCCTTCTTCTTCTTCTTCCTCTTCCTCATGTCTGGGTCTTCCATGCTCATAAAATGACCTGGGGGAAGCTGGTGGCAAAGGGGGGAAAAAGGGCAACTGGGCTCTAGTAGTGGGTAGTGTAGGCTTAGGGGTTGTGGTGGTGGTTGTGGTTGTGGTGGTGGTTGTGGTAGTTGTGGTTGTTGTGCTAGCTGTGGAACTTGTGGTTGTTGGGCTGGGTGATGTGGCATTATTGTGGTGGAAGCCAAACAATGACTGAGTAGTCCTGTCCTTCATCCCAAAGTCTTGATCTTCAGCTGTTGATGAAAAGCCCCAAATCAGTCACTATATATGTAAATAAACACTAGAGTTAACATTTGAAGTTTTCAGATCTGTTAATTCTCATTGACATGCTGTATTTACATGAAATATTTTTGATTTAGTTTTAACTTTGTATATGAAGCCTAATAATGATGTTTAATTTATACTTAATTATAGCCATACAACTTTGATGCAAACCAGACATTTTAAACATTTAAACTGTGCCTATTCTCACTTTGTTGTTCAATGAATAATGAATCATGAATTACTTATGAAATTAGTTCATAATTTGATACAAACTCCTCCAAACTAGTTTTAAAGTAATATAAAAACAGTAATTTTGAAGAAAAAATTTAAAAGTATTTTTCATTCCAAGTAAACAGACCTAACTAACTTACTTATTTACTAACTTAACTGACTAAATTTCTTACATACTGTACTGTACTAACTCAAGTAACTAACTTACCTAACTAGCTCACCTAACTAACTTACCTAACTAACTTACCTAACTAACTTACCTAACTAACTTACCTAACTAACTTACCTAACCAACTTACCTATAGCTAACTTACTTAACTAACATATGCTTGATTACTAACTTATCTAACTTACTCACTTACTGAACCACTAACTACACTTGATAACTAACTAACTTATAACTTACTCAGCATGTCAGCAACTAACCAACTCAATAACTAACGTAACTGTTGTTAGTTAACTTGCTTGATTTTTAACTTAATAAAATTGCAATACCTTAATTGAAAAATTAAGCAAAGGGTAACAGTTTTGAAATTCTTAAAAGGAATTTTCTCTCCCATTTTACATTTAGGGGCATTAATTCAAAATATCAATAGTATACTTACCCTTTTTGGTAGGACTGCCAGCATTGGATGTAGTGAATAAAGGGACAATGGCCTCAAAGGTCAAGGCATTTCTGGACCAGTCATCAACTCCTGACCCTTCTTCACAGTCCACATCCTCATCATCACTGTTGCAGGGCACTGATGATTTTTCTTTGTGCGTGGGACGTTGTGCAAATTTGTTGTGGTCCCTTCCTGGTTGCTGGTGGAACCCTCCCCAGGTGCCTGGGGTCGGTGTTGTTGCTGGGGACTTGGTTGGTGGAGGAACATAGACTGGAGTCACCAGATCATCTCCTATAATGGATAAACATTATTGGAATGTCATTATATGCAGGGAAATGTTTTCATCAGGGCACCTGTCCTGATGTGCATCTTGATGCTGGGTCAATTGAAAGTTATAAGATTCACTTTGATATTTGCAGGTTTCAATTCAGCAAACCTCTTTGAAATACATCAGCCAGACACTTCGTCTCTGCATCAAGATTCAAGGTTTATATATAACATATATAGAAAGTCCAGAATCAACTGATTCACACATGAAAAATAATTTCAAGTGTGTTTCAAAACTAACTCACATGAGAAATTACAGACTCTGCACAAAGGTTCTTTATAATGAAAAAGTCTTTGATTTGTTTTAGGACATGGATTAAGAACAAACATATTTCTTCAGATTCCACTCAAAAATAGGATGAAATTCCATTTCATAAAGTTGAACAGGCTTTTTTGAAAGAGGTTCAAATATCAATAATAAGTAAAAAAAAATAATTGTTAGCAGAAAAATTGGTAGTATAGTGCAGTTTAAATGAGAATACATGGGTTGTCCCAGTTGGATGCGACCTCTGATATTTTAAACAGTTCTTGACATTGTAGAAAACCAAAACCAAGACACTATTCTATATCCCATGATGTTCAAATATTCTAGGATTTTCTTTGGATTTTAAAAACCTTTTTTCCATTTACTGCATCATCATGAGTGAAAACTTTCCAGTTATAACCAGATTAATCCACCCATGTAACAATTGGCTGGTAAAAAATTTGTTTCAGGCTATCCTTGAAAAAATTGATTTTGTTTTGTTCTTTTAACCATTATATAAAATGCAGAAAAGATTGCTGGTATAATACAAAAGTTCTTATTCTTTGAGCTGTCCTGACAAGTTTTTAGCACCATGTGACACATAAGTGGAGAACTCTGGCTGTAACTAGAAAGTTTACCCGTATCATCAGACGTGCAGCAATTTGAATTTTTTTCCATTCAAAGAAAATGCCAAAATTTTAAAATATGAAATAATTCTGTGACATAATTATTTTTTAATAATCACACCTAATGTTAAAATCATCATGAGTCACGTCCAAAACTGGGACAACCCAATATTAGAAAGATGTGCAAAAAAAAAAAAAAAGGTTGTGGGCGCTCAATTGAGCAGCGCTCTTTTGACCCCGCGCGCGTTTCTTCTCACCTGAGCCATGTTCAATCGGATACCGGCATAATTCACTGTCTAAATCCGAGTCACATCCGGATCCCTCGGAATAAATCAAGTCGTCAGTTGTCGGCAAATCACTCGGAGGACTCTGAAAATTTAAAAAATATTTATTTAAAAAAATTAGGGCGAAACACAAGATATTTTGGCACACACCTTTTGCATTCTTTCGTGCAAAAACGGATACTTGACTCTGCCCTTGAGCTTCTTCTTCTTCTTCCTGTGGCCTGGTTGTTTGCCGAGTTGCTGGTCCTGATCCTCCGTGTGCATCAAGAGCTGGACATCTCCCTTGACACTCACCCGAGGATCCCCCTCGGCAGCCAGGCCAAAGATCCTCTCTCGGTTGACAGTCAGGCCAGTGAGGATCCCCTCAAAGGGCCCCTCTATGGCCTTGTTGTCCACCCAGCGGCCACCGACTTGCACTTTGGACAACCTGTTCATCATGTCATCCTGGGGTCCTGTTTTTCACACACACAAAAAATTCATGAAATTATAAATCATATATATTCATTTTTGACTAAAGTTGAACCTCCTAAAAAAATAAGCGAAGAGATTTTTATAATTTGAATTTTCTAGAGCTCTTTTGGCTGTTATTTTATTGACAAAGAAAAGAGAAAAGCAATCAAAATGTAATTTTATGACCTTTGAAAGGAAATGAAGGAATAATTGGGCAAATAATGAACCCTTGCACACAATTTCAGCATCTTGTGAAATCATCTATACTGAGAGCCAAAATATCACAAAAAAAATTCCCTGTGATTATTTTCTCATTCCTCCAACAAAAATACTAGTTTCTCCAACTGGAAACCTCCCATGTTTGAGAGTATCTGTATCTGAGAGAATTTGAGGTATATATTCTTTTGAATTTATTGTAGACTTTCAGAGAGCTGAGGGCATCTTTTATATTTGTACAGTACTTTTTTGCACAATGACAACTTCTGAAAAAATGTATAAAGACCAATTCAGTTGTGTATATATTTGCATGCTTTTGAGAGTTGGCAAGACTTTTGCATCAAAATACATATAAAAAGCTTACTTCAACTTTTTAGTACGGTAATTTTTAAAATACAGAAAATAAGCAAAAAGGGACACAGTTCTGGTGGTGTTGCAACATATGTTTTAGAAATTGATGGGTGGACCTCACAAGGAATTTTAATTCACTCAAATATTCTTTGGGTCATGTTTTCTCATTTACTAGGTGAAACGTTTTCGATAGGTAATATATACAGGCAACCAGGTTTAGCAAACAGATTAGATCAAACATTTGGATGAGTGGGTGTATGCATACATGTTGGATGTCTAGTTTTATTTTGCAGAGTGTGTTCTCCCATTTGTTGTTGTCATTGGTTTGTCCTTTGTTTCATGCTTAAAAGTGATTGAATGTCTTTGGGTGGATGAGTTGAGTTGGGTTGGGTGGGGAGGGGGTTTGGATGCGGGAATCTTGGTTGTGCCTTGTGAACGCTGAAAAGCGGCAAATAAAGTGTTCTGTTCATTCATTCATTCATTCATTCAGAATATTAAATTTAAAATCCTCTATGCAGAAGTGAAAAAGTTCTCACAGAAATAAACGTTTTGAAACTTTTAATCAGAGATTGAGAAAATGACATTCAAGATTTTTTTCTATTGAATTTTTGGTGAATTATGATTTGATGCCAATAAACAATAAATCATTCCATTCAGAAGCGATTTGCTATATTAATATCACAATTATCAATTCTCTTGAAAATTCACTGGAATTTATTTAAAAATAAGAAGAGAAAAGTTCTTATATACATATTGGTAACCCTTTATATGTAAGCTTACCAATCTATCATCAACAATAAAGCATTTATTTAAATGGAATAGTGTACTGAAAAGGTAACTAAATTGGATTATGAAACAGCCTTGACAATGTTCCCTGAAAAAAGGTTTCCAATTAATTGTTCACCTGTCGGGTTTTTCTGAAGAATCGGTCTGTCGTCAACTTGAAAAGTGGCGTTTTTCCCGCTTCTGGTAACCCTGATGACGTGGTACTTGTTGTCATTGACTTTGGAATAAACATCGTCCAGAAAGTGAACATGTCCCCCAGTACTATATGACAACTGCATTCTTCCTCCAACCTGGAAATAACATGAAAGGAATTTTTCAAATAATTGAAAAAATATTTAAATACATGATTCAAAAATATTTGGTGGTATTCGTGAATTGCAAAATTCATGGGCTAAATAAACTACATAAACAAAATGGGTTAAAAAAGTTCCAAAGATTGATATCACATATTATACTTATACTCATCAGCTAAATAAATTAAGTTATAATGTACAAATTTATCAGCAGCCAAAGTATTTCTGAATTTTCAAAGTTATAAGTTTTTGTTCCAACTATTTTTAATTTCAAATAGGCCCCACTTACAGAATATCAAATTACTGTATCAGCATGATTGGTGTTAATGTCAACATAATTGGATCATCACAAAACAAAGGTAAACTCTTCTTTCAAAATAAAATATCTGATAAGTTTGATTATATACAGAGTAGCTTCAAATTAAATCAAAATTTAAAAGGAAATTAGTACTTATAAAAGTGAGGGTAATAATAACTAAAAACATTCAGTCACTTATAGTCATATATATGAACACATGCAAAAATCTGAAGTGAACATACTACTGTACTTGAACAGGTGGAGTATAATTTAATAATTTAAAAAGCATGTTCTCATACCAACACCCAAAATTTCATTCTCTCTCTCTCTCTCTTCACCTCTCAAATACATTCAATTCAAAATCTTGACAAATTTCTCACCAGCCGCAATTGAATAAAGTCCCTGCTCTCAGAACTGTCAACCCTGACCACATATGCCTCAATTTGAGAAGTGCTGATGCCAAAGGCAATCCTGTCTTCTTTGGTGTCTGGTCTCAGGCCAGGAGGGTACAGGAAAAACAGCATCCCATGTTCCGGCCCAAACATGTAAGAGACGCCTTCTTCTGTGCAAGTGGCGCCGGTGTAGGAGGTCATGTCGCAGTCGCAGGAAAAACCAGTCCACTCCTGACTGCAAACCCCGCGGTGGGAACAGGATGATGCTGTGCAATGCGATTTTTCAGCTGATGGGAATATCACCAAAAAAAAGAAGGTATTTAAGAATTATAACAATAATGCTTTCCCTTTTTATACTTTCTTGCAAATGTCTTTTCTTATTTAAATAGGCAAGGCAAAATTCTGAATATGAACAGCAGTGGGCTTCATTAGAAGCCCTTCAATAAATTTGTCAAATTTTCTTTAATTGACAAAGGTTTGTTCCAAATAAGAAGAAAAAGCACTCGTGTATAACAAAACAGAATTTTGGCAACAAAAATTTCTCTGGAATTGATCAAGATCATCAACCAAAAGTATAAGTATTCACAATAAGCACTGCAACACATTCTATTGATGGAAAGGCAATTCCAGAGAGAGGAAATATAACTTGAAATATCTTGATTCTCTAAACGTTAAAGTAACTATCCAACTAGATGCTTGATTGTTATCCTATAGCAAAATTGTCCTGCAATTACACTGACCAATACAGACTTCATTTTTATACAGATAAAATTTGTTCTAATGCTACTGGTTTCAAAAGATTTCACACTCCAGCAGTATAGTTATAAAATCACAGAATGAAACATTTTTGAGAGCACTAAATACTGTGCAGACCATTTGACAATGCTTCACTTGCGTTTTCTCAACAGAAAATAGTTCTCATTCAAGATTCTCAAACAGTATAAGCTATAAGAAAAAATAGATTATTCACTCAATTCCAATATTGTAGTTCCATTAGAAAATGTCAAGAGGATAAAAAATAAGAGTTTTGTAATTTAGGAAAATAATAATGGGAGCATACAACCAGCAGCACAAGTAACCAAGTAAGTTCACAATGAGTCAAACTTGGTTAAATTTACATCACATATATACTCATAATTTGACCAAATCTGACAGCTTTGATATATTGTAAGTAGAGGGAAGCATGGAAACCATATAAACAGCTGTGTATACTAACCCCTGCACCCTTCCTCAACAGTAGCCCTGGCAACAGAGATGGCAGCATCCTTGATGGGCCTCACAGGCTTGCCATTGATGCTCACAGAGGCCAGACAGCCTCTGAACCCATGTCTGGCCCTGATGCCATCAGGCAGGTCTCCAAAGAAATGAGTGCCACCCAAATACAACAGGTCCAGAAAGTCCCACTCATCACCAGCACCAGAAGTAGCAGTGGCCAAAACATCATCCACCATTAGGAAGTGTCTTGTTGCAGCTGGCCTGGAAATGGTGATTGAGTGCCACTTGGAGTCTGCCACACCTGCAAAAAAAGTTAAAGTGGATACTCAAACTAAAATAACTTGGTTTGTTCCAAGGCCAGTCTTACATTTTCATTTGTTTGTTGTTTTGGGTATCCTTAACATATTTTAACACATTTGAATTGTTTTGCCATCAAGCCTATTGCAATCTTTTTAACATTGTTTTAAGGTGTATATGAGTACAGTAAACTGAAGACATTCTTAAATACAGTAGCAAATATAAAATGTGTGTGCTTTTAAAGTTTTTATTCAATTGTTGATGCATGATCAAGTTCTCACTTGTGATAAATTTCTTAGACAATTTTTGTGAGAAGTTGTGAGTGTTTACTTTCAATTTGAGTCATATTTTGCAACAAATGTGACTTTTTAATTGAACTTTTGACATCACTATAACATGAATAGCATCTCATTTTTATTATTTTTCACAGCAAGCTTACCTGAAGACCCAGGTGACCCAGTGTCAACCCTGAGTCTCACTGGACCAGAACCCAGGTTGAATGCATACACCACATGTCCATCAACCAGTTCCACAGCAAAGAAGTCTCCATCTTTTCCAGCATTGTAGAGGACTAAGCCATCTGGCTCAGCTGTCTTTATCTGTTCACAATACATAACCATAAATGCTATACAATGCCTCATTTGCTTTATACAGTTTTTCTAAAGGGTCAGTATAAGTCAGCAATGAAAATTGATGGTTACAGTCCACAGGAAGGTTTATGGTGGTTAACTTCTAATATGTTTGCTTCCTTAATTTGAAAAGGTCCCGAAATCACAGTGATTATATATACGGTACTGCTGTCACAGAACATCATTAAATGCTTTGAAAAGAATTGTACCTACTCTGAAAGAGGAGATTTCAAGTTCATAAAAGGAAAAAATATGTGTTTTTCATCATCAGCAGTAGCTTGTAATTTTTTTCTCTTGTACAGAATTTCAGCAAAAAATGAGGAAAAATTGAAAGAAACTATTCCATTTGTCCAAGTATAATTCAGAAAGTTTACAGAATAAAAATGAATTCTCTGAAAAAAATTTTCAAGATATGATTCTCCTTATTATTGGTTATGTGTCTCATCTTGTGGAATGCATTCATCAGGACACATTTTCAGGTTGATTCATTCAGGATACATTCAGCCTAACATTGTTTCCTAGTTCATCTTAAAACTGACCTGAAAGAAAATGCTGAAACCATTGTAAGCAATGAGCTGCTTGAGTCCAATGAATGTGTGCTTTGTCTTGAAAGTGACAGCGTTTTGCACAATGTGGTCTTCATGTCCAAAGGACCCAGTTCTCTCATAGAAAACTGCCCCAGGGACAGAGGCCCCAGTTTTGGCCTGTTCCAGAAGGGCTCTGTTGTTGAACAACAGGCTCTGCAAAGTGCCCACAAACCCTGAGACAGCTGATGATGAGTCACTGCTGGATTCTGCTGCTGGGTCTGATCCAATGTGCAATGTTTCATACTTGAGACTCACATCCTCTCCATCAAGTTCACCTTATTGAAGAGAAAATTGCAGCCAATTCAATAATAATACCTTGAATTATCTTTCATGTTCCAAATAACTCACCTGACACTTCTGGGTCTTTGTCCAATTGCAGTTTTATGAGTCTGCCTCTTCTTGAATATTTGAAGGAGTGCCAACGGTTGTTATTCAGTCCTTGACCTGCATACATCACCTGTATAAACACACAAGATATATTAGAAGACAAAAACAGCCATTCTTTATTTATTGAAATGGTTTAATACACAGTGAACCATTGTTCAACAAACTTTTGGTTTCCAGGAAAAATCCCACGGTTAACCATCAAAAATTGGTTGAATAACTTTTTCTCTGGGGAAAATTCCAAAGTTGGAAAAATCAAAATTTGATTTTGAGGTTGAAATTTATGGTACAAGGTAATTCATGTAATCTTGTGGTTTAAAATGCATTCAGCTGCATCATTCACATGCTTTTATGTAACATCATTTTTTTGCTTTTCTGTGATTGGTTTTTCTATTTCTTCATTTGTTAGTTATCTTAAAGTTATCTGAATGTGAAAGTTTTTATCTTTGTTTTCATTGGCGTTACTTCCATATATGAAACTGTAAACACATTTTTGGCAAATAGAAGATGCAGCAACCACTTAATGTGATTATAGTTGATGGTCTAGAATTATCTAAATTCAATGTTCAATTGTTTTTTTTTGAGCGACACGGAATGGATTAGATTCTTCCCCATTCAACTCCATGGGAAAACCAAATTCTGTTAGCAAACTTTTGTCTGGAACCAATTAAGTTTGTTAACCAAGGGTCCACAGTACTTAGATTATGCATATAATGAATGAATGAACAAAACACGTTATTTGCTGCTTTTCAGCGTTCACAAGGCACAACCAAGTTTTTATGCATATAAAGACACTGAGTTGGGAATGTGAGTCAAATAAGACCAAATATCTCCCACACATGATTAATACAAGTGGAAATACTGTCTGTCACCTTTTCTTGAAGGCCAAGTTTGTTATAGAGTCTCAGACTGCCTCCAACAATGGCCAGCTCAAGTCTATCAGTGCTGGTCCTTGATCTGGAGCAAAACAATAGTCCTTGTGGCCTTGAAGTCTGGAATCTGAAACTCAAGTCTTCAGCATGGGTTTGAGTCTCACTGTTGCTCCCAGGCCTGCCATCTGTGAACCTCACACTCAGCCTTTGGTCACCCACAAACATCATGCTTGTTGATTCTTGAGGGGCAAAAAAATAAAGATGGCAAAAAAGAGAGATTGAATCACAAGAAATCAGCAAGGTTGAGGTGATATTGATCCCAATGCAGCCCTTTCTTCTAGTCATGGGGATATTGCTATTGTTCCTGTGGGAACTCAATAAATGTCATAAATTGTATTAAACCCAAAAAATGATAGCCATAATTAAATATAAGTTATAGGTTCAAAAGAAGAAGTAGCAACCCTTGCTCCACATTCAGACTTTCAGATTGCAATGAATAACTCCTTGAAATTTAGTGACTAAAAGATTGTTTGGATGTTTAGAAATTGTTTTTTGCCCATAATATCTGAGTGTTTGTACCGAAGTTCATTGGTCAAACTGGATTTCAAGGTAAAACATAATTGCAATGAATTTACTTGTTCATTGAAATGGAAATGACAATCTCCTAAACCCTGTAAAACACAAGATACTGCATCTTGTATCTTTCATGATCTTTTTGATTATCATCAAATTGCATTGGTGGGTATTTTGCTTTTCTTTGCTTTGGTTTTTAAGGTGTGACCATGTCTTTAGAATTGTGTTCTTGATTAACTCAACTACACACTTTTTTGAAGAAAAAAAAAACTTACAGCAAAATCATTAGCTTCTCATGTGCAGAACCTTTCAAAAAGCAAATAAAGGCAGGAAATTGTCAGCTACAGAAATTAAGGGATCATCCATGCATTTGACATTTTAAATTATACCTTCTGGATACAATAATCAAACCAATTTATTTATACATCATTGCAGTCCAAGGAAAAATTTAATTTGTCCTCCAAATATCTCATCTTACAAACTTACATCAGAAACCAATAAATAAGTGCCTTAACCAAAGATAAAATCATCTTGATTGCATTATAACGCAGTAAGTAATTGCCATTACATGATTGCAAAAAAAGTTTCCTATACTGCGTCCCAATAACTTTTTGAGTCCACCCCCCAGAAGGCCTTTCTGGCCCAACCCAGGCCACAAAAAGGTCACGCAAAGGGAGACAGGACGGCTAGTCAATGCAACCCCCAGAGGCCCAGGGGGTCATAAATATTTTCCCATAAACCCTGCCCTAATTCTGTCCCATGACCTGACTTGCCCTTGTTCATAAAAAAAAAGGTCAGCAGCTATACACCTCTTTGAATAAATGGCGCTCTTCACTTCCTGAATTAATCCTGTAATGAAATCTCAGCACAAAAAGATAAACTTTGCCTTTTTTTGAAGTTAAAATTACACTAAGATAAAGCAATAAGCTTTTATTTTGGCATGCTATGACTTATCCCAAGCTATAAGTTGCACAATCAACAATGACTAAATTTTGCCATGAAGACTAACTTTACTGTACACTGTTTCTGACTCTTTTATACAGTTGAGAATTAATGAATGAATGAATGAAGAGGACACTTTATTTGCCGCTTTTCAGCGTTCACAAGGCACAACCAAGACTCCTGCATCCAAACCCCCTCCCCACCCAACCTAACTCCCCCCAAAGACATTCAATCACTTCAAAGCATGAAACAAAGGACAAATCAATGATAAAAACAAAAGAGAGAACACACTCCACAAAATGAAAATGGACATCCGACGCATATGCATACACCCACCCATCCTAATTTTTGATCTAATCTGTTTGCTAAACCTGGTTGCCTGTGTAAATTACCTATCAGTTGAGATTATAAGTTGTAAAGTTCAAAGGGTTTGAAGAAAAGGACAGGACAAGGAACCTCACCTTCATCACAAGTTGGTCCAGTGAAGCCAGTCACTGAACAGTCACAGATGAATCTGTTCCACCCCTCAGTACACATGCCACCATTTTGACAAGGTGAGGATGGACAATGAGGGATCCCTGTCCTGCAAGTAGGCTCTATGTCTTCTGCAGAATATGACACCCAATAATCAACTCACATTTCTCCATTTCCATTTGACACATCACTATCATACTGTATGTATTACTCACCAGCATGTTGTTGTTTGGCAAAGGCAGCCAGATCAACAGGTTCATCATTGATAGTCATATCCCTGACACAACCCACAAAGCCAAAGCCAAGATGGTGGGACCATATCTCTGGAACCACTGGTGGAGCCCTGGAACCACCCACTCCACCTACAAACAGGTCACCATCCAGATCCAGCTGCTGACTGTCACCTATAGAAGCCATCAAAAAGACAACCTTTATAAGAAACTTTTTTTATGATTTCACAAATATGTATCAGTCCTTTGAAAAGAACAAAAAAAATTAAGTACTGTATCATCCCAATAAACACTTGTTTCAAGATTTGAAATTTAACATCATATGCCTCTCTGAACTTGTGCAACACATACACTACTTACACACTTTCCTCCCAAAAAGTATATATTCACACCAGAAAAGAGAAGATATTTTATTTTGATGCCCCAGAATGTACAATAGAGGAAGGAGAACTTCTCTTACAAAAGGGGATATTCAGTAGTATTCAAATATTTGTTTTCAACATAACATCTTGAATCAATGATACCAATATGGCAAATGGAAACTGTTGTCAGCTGGTTAAAACCGTGCTCTAACTTTCCTTTGCCCCTTGCCCCACTCATTAATGTGGACGGCCTCGCATGCGTGCGCAACTGAGTTTCCCTTGTTACCTGTCCTAATTATTATTAGCTCCAGGTGGTCGACCGCCCCATAAATCTAACGAATACTATGTTGCGGAATACGTGTGTGTCTCCTTTCCTTTGTCTGGTCCGATGGTCATCGCCGAGCAATGACCCTGTACTGTCTGGTTTTCTAGAGTTAATAAAAGGCCCTGCGAGGCCCGGTAGAAAGCAGTGGTTAAGATACCCTCAGAGAGAGCTGTATACGCGTATATATCGGAGCTGAATAAATACTTGTAAGTCAAACTTGCGTGTGTTTATTTATCATCACATTGTCTTGAATACTTAAAGTATTCGGTCTTG